>CM074446.1:17507183-17547183 GCA_037101425.1 Elopichthys bambusa
ACAGGAGGGAATTAACAAACTGAAAAATTGTCTGTTATAATTATTTTTACAATTAATATGATTGTGATACTGTTTACACTACCGTTCAAAAGTTTGTCTCTTATGCTCACTAATTAAGGCTGCATTTATTTGATCAAAAACACAGAAAAAACAGGGAAACACTTTATTTTACAGTGTCTTTATGTTACATGTAGTAACTATAGTAATAAATATAAATTATGCATAATTACATGCAACTAACCCTAAACCAAACCTAATCCAAACTCTAGCCCTATAGTAAGTACATGTAGTTGATTAATATTACTCAGTACTTAAATGTTTAATTGCACTGTAACAAGGACAATTTAAAATAAAGTGTAACCAAAAACAGTACTATTGTGAAATAATTCAATTTTGTTTTAATATATTCTAAAATGTTATTTCTAAAATTCTTAATGACCTTAAACTTTTGAACAGTAATGATTAATTTAAAAGTTTTTTATACTTTAATCACTTAAACAGTTTTTTAGTTTTTGCTTAATCTTAATTTTTTTGTCTTTTTATTTAATAAATAATTATAATTATTATATACTGTAGTAAAATCATATAGTTATCAAAATTATTATTATTATTATTATTATTATATTATTTTATTTTGTATCACCCACAAGACTGGGTGGTCCCAAATGTAATATTTTAAGAACCAGCTACTGAAAAATATGGACTAGATTGGACCAATAAGGATTGATTGACTGCCAAACTGAATACTAAGGAAGGTGCATTTCTCCCCTCAACATCTATAGTGCTTACGGCCTTTTAATATACTTAAATGTGCGTCTGTATATGTAGAGGTAAAATGTTCATAAACACCCACACTCTTTTCATAAATGATGTCAGCCAAGTGGCATAATTTATCACAGCATAATTTCTTCAACTTGGCATTCAATTCTCATTCATCTCAATTATGAAATTAACCCTGTAGACAACCAACCCTGATCTAGCCTACAGCTATATGATTTAGAATGAATGAGTTACACTAAAAAAAAAAACACAAGAAAATGCTCTTATATTAGTTATAAAAACAAATTCAATTTTAGCACATTTGAAAAAGAATTGGTGTGTACTGTCAGCTGAACAACTGCACATGACAGTACCTTTACAATGAGAGCCCGTAGGGTGCTGAAACAGTGCGACAGGAAGGTGGTGCTCTGATTACAGGTGAGAGAGTGCAGCAGAACTCTCAGCACTCCACCAACCACATTATCCTTACAGTCCGCCAGAGGAACTGCCTGAAAGTAGAATATAAAATATTTATTCATCCTAAAATCTCCAAATATGTTTTGTGTCCATTGTGAGAGCTCTCGCTTACCTGTACAATCATCTCCAGTAGGTCAAGGACTATGAGGGTGGTCTCAGTTGCCAGGTTACCACTGATTATGGCCTCCTGATCCAGTTCTGCTTTGGATCTGAGAAAACAACAATAACAAAACAGTAAGCAAAACAAAAAAAAGCTCAATTTTTGTAGTAGATTAGGGCCATTGAGAACTAGAACCAACAATGAAAGAGAAGTGCTGCAGGTTAAACAGATGTGAACCGTGAAATGATGGTACTATTTTACGCTCACTTGTCCTGCCTGTCGTTTGTCTGGCGCCACTGTGTAAGGTCTTTCCTCCAGCGTAGGTTCTCTCTCTGACCCAGCGTCCGGTCGTTACCTTGCACAACACACAGCCAACACACCAAGACGGGACATATTTAGAAAATATCTAAACAAAGAAAGTCTGCGGACTGTAAACATGTAAAATTAGACAGCATTTTACGTGAAATGAAAAATTATTTTAGTGCATTGTGGAAAACAAATAATATATTATTCATTGGGCCAACAGTAACTGTCCCCACTGCAGTTAAAAGAATAGTTCTGTCATTATTTATTCATCTGCATGTGGTTTCAAAAACACGGATGACTTTCTTTATGCTGTAGAGAACAAAAGGGAAATTTTTGTTAATTGCTGCAACATATAATGAAAGTGAATGGAGAATGGGGCCAGATTTACAGTACTACAGTAACTAAATAAATACAAACTTACAAAGTATATATATATATATATATATATATATATATATATATATATATATTTATTTATTTATTTATTTAAATGTCTCTGGAGTCTCAAGAACCTCTCCATTCAGTTGCATTTCAGCCACTCCGAACCAAAGAAATTAAATAAAGTTGAAGATCTAAAATTATTATAAAATTAAAATTATTATAAACAAACCTAATAAAAATGACAAAGGCACATAAACATATTTAAATGTAAACTAAAATTAAAGTGAAACCTGAAAAAAACAAAAGCTATTTCAAAATTTTAATAAATACTATAATAGTATATAAATAATACTAAAAACACTGATCACTCCACATACTTCTAATATAATAAAATTATTTACGTCCATTTATTTATCATGTCAATTGTTATTAATTAATTGTGTAATATAATATAATATTCATGCTATTTAAAAACTTTGTTCATACCACAGAGGTTACAATGCATTTCACAATCTGACCAGGTTCTTCTGTGCTTTAAATTACTCACAAATCTTGACAATCTCTGTTCAGTTTTCGCAAAATATTATTTGTTTTTACATGCCCTTTGCAAGACATTGCACCATTTCATACTTTCCATCTTCAGAAAGATCTTTCTTCCTCCGCATATTGCATGAGAAATGTGACTTGCTTAATAATGTGGAACAACCTCTTTAAGTAGGTTTTCCATTTACCCAAGAAGACCTGGCAAACTACTGGCAGGCAAAACCTGTCTGAGATTGATACCAGTTATCTAAAAAGATATGAGAAATAAAACAAACAAACACAATGTTTATTGTACTAAAATCTTGTATATGATGCATGACAGCCCCATTATTTTGTGTTCCATGTGAGAAAGTCACGCAGGTTTGGGGTGAAATGACAGAAAGTAAATGATGACAGAATTTCCATTTTTGGGTGAACTATCCCTTTAAAGGCTAAGATAGAAAGTAAAACATGAGATGCAGCTCACCTCCCACCCTTTTCATCATTTCTCCTCTGGCTCCATACCCTCCCAGTAGAACCTCCTCCAGACGTGCCTTAGCCTGCTGAGACTTCTGCAGGGCCTGTGTGCTCACCTTATCAGAACTCTGCTTCCCCTACACACAAACAATACATCACGTGAAAATGACATCAGAGAGGCCATCCAGAAGATACCTTCCTGTTCAAATCAAAGTACATCCTGTCACTCTGGGTAAATGATTCTAGAAGGTCACCGAATGATTCTGCGATGACTAATGTGTTTTTACCCTGTACTCAAAGCAGGAGATGCAGATGGCAAGGAGTTCCAGCAGACGGCTCAGCTGAGAGGAAGGCATGTCCACGGTCCAGCGCTGGATCAGATTCTGGTCTGCATTCTTGATAATCCACAGGAAGCACATGAGCAGATTGCGGCTGGTCTCTGCTGTCAACATGTTGCTAGTTTTTCCCGTCTGGACAAAGAGAGATTGTCAAAGAATATTCAATTGGAAATTACTGTTTCTTTGGAATATCTTGGATAAATATACAAATATCCGTACATATTATATGGCTCTCTAGAATATTTAATTCTGATTGGTCAATCACAGTAAAATATTTTGTATACTAAAAGGTAACTCTCATACAACTCCTAGTGTTGTAAACTAACAACTAAAACTATTAAAAATGATTTTCCTTAATTGAACTAAAGCTGAAATAAAATAAAATATAAATATTATAAACAAACTTGAAAGAAAATTCGAAAAGTTGAAGATCTAAAATGATTAAAACTGGAACAAAAAATAAATTCAAACTAAATATAAAATACAACTATAAAACAAATGTAATAAAAATGACAAAGGCACATAAACTTACTAAAATGTAAACTAAAATTAAAGTGAAATCTGAAAAAATAAAAGCTATTTCAAAATTTTAATAAATACTATAATAGTATATAAATAATACATAAAACACTGATCACTCCACATACTTCTCATATAATAAAATTAATTTCCATTTATTTATTATGTCATTATTTTTATATTAATATAATATAATATTATTTAAAAAACTTGTTCATACCACAGAGGTCACAGAAGCCAGTGCATTTCTTGCCAAAGTGTTGAAAGGATTTCCAGCGATTGCCATGGCAACAGACTGATTAATAGGAGTGACATTGTCAGGATCCTCCTCAGGTCCACCGGACTTGCCTTTGCTGCCACGAGAGTCAGATACTGTGAAGACAACACATACGCTTACATATAAACCACAGGTCTAAAAAGCATAATCCATTTTAAACTTCCATCATGCACCACCATATTGGAGCTCTCTGGCCCACTGCCTAAAAGCAAAACTGAGTCTAACTGAGATTAACAACTAGACTTGTGGAAGGCAGTACCTGTGAAATCAAGATAATTGATGCAGTCAATGATGATGCCCACTAGAGGGAGGTAGAGAGCAGCAATCTTGGCCTTGACCTCTGGCCTTAAGCAGCGCTGGTCCAGATCGTGAGCGCACAACAAGCTGTATGTGGCATTAATGGCCTTTTGTTGAACTTTCCCTCTACACACGTACATAAAACATAATTATTAGCTTGTTAAATGCACTCTTGAAAAGAAAAGAAAAAAAAAAAAAAAAATCACTAAACAGTTGTTGCCACTTTTGTGCCACACATTAAATGTGACTGACCCCTCTGACTCCATGTCCAGTGCAGTACTAAGTTCGGTCAGCAACAGCCCGGTCAAGTAATGCCGTTGCTTAAAGTCCTGTGACAGGTCAAACATGGCTGAGATCTTATTGTCCTGAAAACTGCATGAGCTGGAGGTCTGGTGACAGAGACAGATGATTTTATTTGCATACTCATTGTTTCCAAACACTGTGAGTATTAGATCATTCATAACAGAGACACAACACAGCAGAATAATGTTGTTTTTTTACTGACCTGTGAGGAGACTGAAGGTGACGGGGAGGCGGGGGCGGAGGCGGGGCTGCTGAAGAATAGGCTGAGGTTGAGGTAGTGCTCATGACTGCACAGGATCCTCAAAAACTCTAACCTCATACTGATCAAAGTCGCCATGTTCACACTCTTTGCTGCCATCTGTGAAAAAAAAAAAAAGAGACAATTATTTACATATTAATGCTAAAGATATTAATTAGTGGGGCTCAAGCAGGTGATGCAGGATCGAGTCCAGTCTGCAACATGTCCTGATCACATTCCCCCTCTTTCTCCTAAAATTTGTTTAGCAAAGCAAAAACATAAATATAAATGTATATGTATTTTTCAAGTTTAAAGACTAAATTTAATTGTAAAAATTTAGTTAATAAAATATTTTATCTGTCTATCTATCTATCTATCCATCCATCCACCCATCTATCCATCTATCTAGAGCTGGACGATTCTGGATAAATTGAGAACCACATTTTTTTTAGTTTCAAACAGAGATCGCGATTCTTCCACGATTCTGAGCAGACAACTAAACAAAATAACGTAATTTATGAGAGGTTCTGACAAATGTTAATTGCTGCAGTCTATTTAAAATCTTTAATGAATCTGAATGAATTATTTAAAATAACCACCTCACTCACTTTACTTGTTTCACTACTGGATGAATCAGCATTTTTTAAACAAATCTTGTAAATGTTTCAATGACAAATACATTTTTAACAGTCACTTGTCACCATCTGGTGGCGTAATGATGTAATCAATACTATCATTATTTGAAATGTCAGCTTACATTCAAAAGGTCACTATTTTGATCACTTCCGTTGACATCAGTGTTTAAATCCAAACTATAAACTTGTATCCCAGTTCTTCTGTGTAATATGAATATGTGTAACACAGAAATTATACTGTGTGGTTGAAAAGACTGTGAAGCAGTTTCATATCTATCTATCTATCAAAAGTTTTTGAACTGTAAGATTTTTTATGTTTTTAAAAGAAGTCTCTTCTGCTCACCAAGGCTTCATTTATTTGATCCAAAATACAGCAAAAACAGTAATATTGTGAAATATTTTTACATTTTAAAATAACTAATTTTCTATTTGAATATAATTTAAAATGCAATTTATTTCTGTGTTGGCAAAGCTGAATTTTCAGCATCATTACTCCAGTCTTCAGTGTCACATGATCCTTCAGGAATCATTCTAATATGCCAATTTGCTGCTCAAGAAACATTTATTATTATTATTATTATTATTATCAATGTTGAAAACAGTTTCAGGATTATTTGATGAATAGAAATGTCAAAACAACAGCACTTATCTGAAATAGAAAGCTTTTGTAACATTATCACTACCGTTCAAAAGTTTGGGGTCATTAAGAGTTATTTTATTTATTTATTTATTCTTGGAAAGAAATTAAAGAAATTAATACTTTTATTCTGCAAGGATGCATTAAATTGATCAAAAGTAACAGTATAGACATTTATAATGTTGCAAAAGCTTTATATTTCAGAAAAATGCTGTTCTTTTGGACTTTCTATTCATCAAAAAAATTATATATATATTTTTTAATAGAATTTTATTTTAAAATAAATTTAAATAGAAAACAGTTATTTTTTATTGTAAAAATATTTTACAATATTACTGTTTTTGCTGTATTTTGGATCAAATAAATGAAGCCTTGGTGAGCAGAAGAGACTTAAAAATCTTACCGTTCAAAAACTTTTAACCGGTAGTGTATCTTTCTATATAAATTATTTTCTTTTTCAACTAATTCTGTATTCACATTAAAATATTGTTCTGCACCGCTTTACTTCAAAAGTCATGCCTGAAAGGTTCATGCCGGACATGCTTGTGATGTTCACTGAACCGAGCAGTTGTGAATGATTTCTTGCTAACAAGATAACGATTAGAAAATGAGATGAGCTGCAGTACCTGGTTGCAGTAATTCTTCACAAGCTGAAACACAAAGCCTCGATCCATCAGAGACATCAGGTCATACAGGAAGAAAGCCAGGCTGACATTAACCTTCTCTGCCTGCTCTAACTCCTGAGGACAAATAAACACACACATCTCTTCTCATTATCACTGACAAATAAAAAGATTGGAACTCTTGTTTTTCTCTACTGCTCCAAGTCACTAAACAGTTCTTGAGTCAGATCTTGATCTGTTCAGATGGATTCAATTACCTTTTGCTGTTTTACTAAAATGTTCCCAATCTCAGCAGTCACAACGTTGACAATAGTTGTGATGTCATCTTTGAAGCGGTCCGAAAATCGATTCCTACGAAGGACTGCCTTCTTATCCAGCTGAGACACGTGCTGACTCATGCTCTTCACCTGGAGTGAGTACATATGGACAATGAGAATTAGAAAAAAACTCAAACAATATCTACAGAACATCTTGCATTTGAAATTTCAAAGACAGTCAAAGTTGGTTTGCTCTGCAATATGTATATGCATAATTAATCACCACCATCTTACAAGAAGTTCAAAAAAGAACCAGGCGTATTTGTAGACATTCTCTCTGCAGACTCCAGTGCTGACCACCATCTGAAGAGCCAGCTCCTCATGG
The DNA here is from genome assembly GCA_037101425.1 of Elopichthys bambusa. NCBI lineage: Eukaryota > Metazoa > Chordata > Actinopteri > Cypriniformes > Xenocyprididae > Elopichthys > Elopichthys bambusa. The sequence continues at coordinate 17,514,715 of CM074446.1, forward strand.
AACAACTACAAAGAAAGATGAATCTGCTTATTTAGAAACACAACCTCTGCTGAAATGACAGACAGCTTAGGTAATGAAGTGGCAAGGCAAATAGTCACCTTTTTGTTTGTGGGCCGTGTGCTTGCTGTGGAGCTCTGTGAAGTATTGGAGATATTTGCAGCTGCTGATGCGCGACAGCCTGGTAAACCCTGGTAGGAACCAAAATGTGGGAGCAATAAGAAAATATGCTGTTGTTGTTGTTGTTAACTAAACCTAAAATTATATATTAAAAAAAAAAAAAAAACATTTTGAAGCTGAAATAATATAAAATAAAAATGTTGCCTTGGCAGCAAAACTGAAATAAAGTGTGAGTAAAATTAATGAAATGAAAATAAATAAATATATATAAAGAAGACTAATAAAATGCACATAAAAATAAATAAATAAATAAATAAAATAAAAAAATAAAAATCACAAAAGCTTAAACTAAAATTAAACAAAAATGAAAATATTAACAAACACTAATTCAAATTTATAAATACTAGAGCTGCACGATTCTGCATAAATTGAGAATCACGATTTTTTTCTTTCAAATAGAGATCACGATTCTCCCACGATTCTGAACAGACAATTAAACAAAATAACAATTTACTAGATGATCTGACAAAATGTTAATTGCTTCAGTCTATTTAAAAATGTTTAATCAATTTGAATGAATTATTTTAAAAAAATCTGTTTGAATGAATGATTCAATAACTCATAAATTACTGGACGAATCAGCGTTTTTGAACGAATCTCTTGAATGAATGATTCAATGACAAATACACCAATGTAATCAATACAAACGTTATTTGAAGCGTCAGGTTACTTTCAAAAGGTGATTCACTCCATTTTGATCACTACTGTAGACATCAGTGTTTATATCCAAGCTATAAACTTTCATCCCAGTACTTCTGTGATAATTTGAATATTTGTAACACAGAAATGATACTGTGGTTGAAAAGAAGCTGTTTCATACTTATACATGACAACTGCTCTCTCTGGCTCAGCGGCAGCACCAATGCAGATTTGAATGTTCCAGTGTGATTTTGTCAAAGGTTAAATAGACACAGGAGAATCGCTGTCATTTAAGAATAAGTTTAAGTGGGTGTTAGAATCCAGATTGTGATCTTTTAATGATTAATCATGCAGCTCTAATAAATACTATAATATATAAATAATATTAAAATAACACTGGTATAAATTTGTTTGCTAATTTTTTTTTTTTATTAATAAATTAAATACAGTTCGTTGAACTGTGATTTAGCATATTCCTCTTCCTATCATTCTCTTTCAAATTTCCTGTGGCCAATTCAAATTTTAAATTGATATGTGGATGTTGCATTTGTACATATGTACCTTTCCTAGAATGTTATTGACCTCTGTGTCGTCTGGGCTCTGTGGTGCTGCTATATCAGGGTTGCTGCTGGAACGAATCCGTGACTGAAGCAGCATGAAGCCGACCGTGTTAGCCGTGGTACGAGTCAGAGTGCTGTATCGGCTCTCCGGGTGAGCCATCAGACCTCCTGTGCCTGTTGAACATAAGCCTCGGCTCAGTGACAGACAACAACAGAGTAAGCCCCAAAGCCACTAAAAACTCAGTCTATTCCACACATAAAAAAACGAATTGCTTTGGATTGGCGAAGAATGACATCATTGGTGGTCTAGATGATATCACAGCCCTACTGTACCTGTGGTGTGGATTTCATGTTGTGTGTCTGGCAAGCGAAACACAAAGTACAGGTATGTTGCTAGGAGACAGTTCCTGCCCTGATGGTCCTTCGCCAGCTCTTGACTGTTGTGAAGGCTGTTGACAACTGACACCACTGACTCAAAGGCAATCTGGGCCAGATTTGCTGCACGAAACAAGGTTAAAACCCTGTAAAGACAGCTGACACCCCTGAACAAGCATACTCGCTTACAGAATATGCAATATCAATACGTCAAATGAGTATGATGTCCAGAGAGAATGTACTTGTATGCTGAAAACATGACTTTGTTTTCACAAGCCAAACGCTCTTCCTATCTGAAACGCACCAGTCTGTCCAGCGATGACCATGGGCTGCATGATGAGCCGGAAGAGCTTGTCGAGGACCTGATGGAGAAAAAGCACCAGCGGCTCCAGGCCGGAGGAGGACAGCGAGATGATGCTGAGCTTCAGCTCATGCTCAAACATGTTTTCAGAAATCTTCTCATCTCCCACTCGGATGGGGAACGTGGTCTTGCCCTCCAGGGCGTGACACAGAGTAAAGAAACGTTCCAAATGACTGTCCTGTGATTAAATAAAAAGATTTAACAGCCCCTTAAATAAATGTTCCATTACAAAACATTGCATAATATTATTAAAAATGTTTGAAATAATATATAATATAATATAATAACATGGTTATATTATATTATATTATATTATATTATATTATAAGTGTTATTTATAAACTATTAAAGTTTTAATATTTTGAATTAGATTTTTCTTTTATATTTTCAGTTTTTCATTGCATAATATTAAAAATGTTTGAAATGTCACCTATAGAAGCTAGTATTTAATTTATAGTAGGTTTCATATAATATAATATAATATATAATAGAATAGAATAGAATAGAACATAATAGAACATAATATAATATTAAGTGTTATTTATAAACTAATAAAAGTTAATATTTTGATTTAGATTTTAATTTTATATTTTCAGTTTCATTGCATAATATTAAAAATGTTTGAAATGTCACCTATATAAGCTAGTATTTAATTTATAGTAGGTTTCATATAATATAATATATTTGTGTTATTTAATTTTAGTTATATTTTTTATAAACTATTAAAGTTTTAATATTTTGATTTAGCTTTTACTTTTATATTTTCAGTTTTCATTTTAATTTTAGCTTTAGTAATTTTGCAACATGCTTTTGTTATTTTTTGTTTAAGTTTTTTTTCTAATTTTTGTTTTTCAGTTATTATATATATTTAATTATATTTCAGATTTATTACAATGAATTAAAATGACTTTTAATAATTTTAGTTTTAGTTAACAATAACAACAATGATATATTTAATAATTTTTTTTTTTCTTAGATTGTAATTCAATTAATTCTTCTTCTTGTCATTCCATTTCCTTTGCACAACACTAGTATATTTTTAATACTTGAAATTCTGCTGAAAAAGGTTTGTTGGTGGCCGACCAGCATGGTCTTTCATGTGACAGTGATTGATCTTGATAGTTAACATCAACACACTGTCATTCAAAGCACAACATAAGCTGGGAAGTGAGTTCTGAGAGTGTTACACACCTGTGCTTGGACTGAGGACACAACTTGTAGCTCAAGGTTGAACAGTCCCTTGTGATTCTCCAGCCACTTAACTGGAGGTACCTGAGCTGGCAGTTTCTAAAAACATAAAAAACCCAAATTTACACAATCTACAAACAAATGAACATGCACAGCCACAAAAGTGTCATAGATTCTGTGCTTAAATAAGACATTGATGTAAGATTACAAAATTAAATGACTGGCATCCAAAAAAGGCAGATGTGAAATGGTTGACTGTACCTCTGGGAAATGCAGGGAATAGTTCACAGGAAGCTTGTCCAGAACGATTGGCAGGCACTGCTGTCCAGTCTGCAGCCTGTCATTGTTCAGCATGGGTAACCACTGCAGGGAAGAAACTCAAGTCATGACACTTACATTTATGTCTCTGCTTGTTTGTGTAGATGTCACTGAAACTCTCTCTAGTGTATGTTTGTGTGTATATATGTATATACACTGTATTTTTTTTCTTTGATGAATTGAGAAAGTTCAAAAGAACAGCATTTATTTGAAGTAGAAATCTATTGTAACATTATAAAAGGCTTTATTGTCACTTTTGATTAATCTATTGCATCCTTGCTGAATAAAAGTATTCATTTTCTTCTTTTTTCAATCTTACTGACCCCAAACTTTTGAACTGTAGTGTTTATACACACAATCTATTCAGTCACTCACTGAATATCCAATGAGAGTCTCCATACTTCCAGTCTGGTTCTGTTTCTGCTGGCAGCTGATATGGTAAAAAGTGAACAACAAGTGGTGTTTCTCTGTTAAACGGGCTGGAAGACAAATCTTTAGCTCGTCATAGAAATCAGGAGACCTGCGGAGGAGATGGAAACAGCCTCTGACACCACCCTTACATGTGCTTGATACATTGATCACAGAAATTGTTGTAAGAGACCATGATTACCTGTTGTGGTATGTGACTGGAGTGTAGACCTCTTGAAGAAACTCAGGGCCACTTGATTTTCCATAGATTACCTTTTGAAGGAAAGTACAAAGGAAAAGACAAGTGAGTGAGGTCTCCATTTGCATAAGGGGAGAAATGTATGCAATATGAGAACATTTTTAAATATGCTCTACACACACTAGTTACACATTCACAGTCACAATTTTGTACCTCATTTACTCACAACGAACTTGTAATAATACAATAAAATTATTAATTTAGTATTTATTTATAATAAATTTTATATTATATATTATTTTCTTTATGGCTTTATTAACAAATATCTACACTGTTAGATAAACAGTAATTAAATATAAAATAATAAATATATTTACAAATGTTTAAATTATTTATGTTCTTTTCAAACCACTTTCTACTTTCAAATCTTACTGATATTATTTGGAACCCAGCTAACTTGATTTTTATTTTATTTCTATTATATTATTATGGTATAATACAATTAATATTATTACTATTACTATTATTATTATTATTAATTTATTGTAATTATAATAAATAAAAAACATTATAATCCTAATATAATATTATTTATATTACAATGTAAATGCAATGGTTATATATTTTTGTTATTTTCTATGATATTATGTTTTAATAAATCAATATATTATTATTATTATTATTATTTTATTGTAATTATAATAAATAAAAAACATTATAACTCTAATATAATATTATTTATATTACAATGTAAATGCAATATATTTCTGACACGCATATAGACACATAAATGTGGTTTTGCACTCACAGGCATGGCACAGCTGGAGTCTTCACCACTCATGAACTGGATTTTAACCGTAATGTTTCTGGCTGAAGTCAAACGATTAGTAAGATTCAACCTCAGAGGATACACATACAACAGGTTCCTGTAACATAATAAAATAAAATTAGCATTTGAAGTCCATAATTGGGTGTAAAAACAAGAACTGACCACTAGATGGCGCAGACCACCCAGAGTTCAGCACTGATAACAAGTACAAAACTAGCTGAAACTAGCATGCTTCCTAAAATTGATTGTAAATATGAGATTTCCTGTTGTGCTTTTGTCTGGTTTATTTCCATATAGCAGTTGTTTTTAATGCAATTTTATCCTACAATTAATCAAATAAATTTTACTTTTTCCATAATCAATCCAAAATTCATAATATAAACATAATCTGGTTTTTCGTATGAGACCTAGCAACACTGATTTGCAAACATTTTCTCAAGCACTCAACCTATTTGTTTTCATAGTCAATGAGTGACTAATCATAACCACAGTTCTGCCCTCCAAATTCTGACAAACATTGTTACTTAGAACTAAGATTCATTCAAGGTTACTGATTTACGGACTGATTACGGATCTCAGTTTGACAATTCATGTGTGTGTGTGTATATATATATATATATATATATATATATATATAAATAAAGAGAGCGAGGGATTACCGGTATATACTGTGAGGCACATAGACTTCACTGGAAGGGAACTCCAGCACCTCTTTAACCAGCCGATTTTTCTCAGACACAGGCTTCACTGGAATCAGTTCAGGGGACAGACACCCATGCACCGTCTCCGGCACTGGAGACACTTCCAGTTTCAGATAGCCTATCAAACAACATACATGTATGATGAATGATATAGAACGATTTTTTGTGGAAAAAGTGGGCAGCAAAAAGGCACACTTGAGACATCTGCTCACCAGGTATGAATTTAACACGTCGCTGATTGGACGACCTCTTGATTTCTGTCAGGAACTTGAACAGGTCCTCATCGCTCAGACGCTCTCCTTCCTGCCGGCACATATTTCACATATTAAACATCTTTTCAAATGGGTCTGGATTATGGAAGAGCAGAATAATTCTTCAGATGATAAATGTTGCAAAAATGCAGTGTAACATTAGCTAGAGCTAGCTGAAGAATGCAGTCACCAATTAATCTGAAGAATGTGAAGAATGGAAAAATGCACTCAAGGCCAAGACCAACTCAAATTCAAATCATTTCAGCAACTTAATTTTTTTTAAATGCAAATTCAACGAGGTTGGATTTTGTTCAACAGTAAAGCACTGTTCTGAAATACGTAACGCTTTAATACCTGTTCTTGGTATTATTGTGAACAAATCATTGGCGCACATTATTAAAAAAATAGTAATAAACAACAACAAATATTTATCTTCATTAAAATGCAATAACTTCCTCTGTCTTTGAAATAACTTTCCTTGTCAGCTGACATCATCAAGGCCTCTTGTTTTTTAGTCCCACCTCTTCCAGTGTTGCCAAGTCTGCGGTTTTCCCCGTGGAATTGGACTACTTTAACACTGCCGTGGGTTGTTTTTCCATGTCCGCAGGTTGAAGCAACCCCAAATAACATGATATTTAACACCTGGCATGCGAATTTTACCAGAGAAGCTATGCCAAAAACGTGGATTTTACCCCCCGGGACATTATTTTTACTGAAATGCGATTGCACAAGTAGCAGTTGGATGGGTTTTGTTGTGAAAACCTGGCAACCTTGACCTCTTCAGCCACCTTTCACCTAGAGACCACACCCACCTACACTATAAGGTTAATAGTTTAAAGGTTTTGGGACAGTAAGATTTTTTTTTTTTTTTTCATAAATTAATAATTTTATTCAGCAATGATGCATCAAGTTGATCAAAAATGTTACAACAATGTTACAAGAGATTTCTATATAAATAATAATAATAATTGTTGCCACAAAAATATTAATCGTTTTCAGCATTGATAATAACATGAAAAGTTTCTTGAGCACTAAATCAGACTTCTTCCAAACTTTTGATTGGTAGTGTAGCTGCGCTATGGAACACCCTTTTCACAAAGTATTTCAGATTGATAAAATCAAAACCCACTAAAAAAATGTTGTTGACTATTCTGTTCATTCTGAATTGTGCAAGCAATACCTGCTTGATGAAGTTGCACGTGGTGACAGCTGGTTTGAAGCCAGACAGGATATAGTTGTCCTCCATCATGCTGAATCTGTCAGAGTTACGTCTGGGCAATCCTTTCTTTTCCATACTACCCCTGCCTGTGCCGAAATTCAATATTTTACATAATTACGGATTAAATTTTTTGCAGGGTGACACAATATATTAATAGACCACTGGTATTCATCTATTCAATATCTTACCATTTATACTGTCTGTGTCACTTGTATCTCGTTCCAGTGTGGAGTTGATGGCACTCATGATGTTGACCGTGGCGAAGGCAAATGGCATCCTGTAGCGGCCCAGTCTGTGACAAAACCCCTCCGCCTGATTCCTCAACTTCTCCAGCTTCTCTCTGTTCTAAAGGACACAGAAAAAGGATGGAGCTTCGTAAAAAGATAGTGGTTTTATTTATCATAACATTTGGCATTAGTGAAATAATGTAGATTATAATTTGAGAAAGAATTGATTAAATTATACACACTTTATGGCCATAAGTAAATGGACACCTTATCAACCAACTCTTGTGTGTTTGTTGAACATTTAATTTCAAATCCATGCTCCTACTCTTCTGGGAAAGCTTTTCATTAGATGTTGGCACATGGATGTAGGGTTTTGAAGGTGTTCTCCCCCACCAGACAGGGGCATTGGCACGACCCTAGCCAAACCCGATAATTAGAAGGGGGTGTCAACATACTTTTGGCCATGTTGTGCACATTAACAATGAGAGAAAGAGACCTTTTCAGTGGTTACCTTAGCATCACTCTCCTTCAGTAACATATATGGTTCAGCACAATCCGCGATCTCTCCCTGCTGAAGAACCTTCTCAATCTACACATACACAACACCAAACACACTATTAATAACACTGTTATTAATTATTATTATTATTATTATAATACACATACACACACCACACTAACTACTGTTTTTACTATGTATTTGAGCAAATAATTTCAGCCTTTCAATAGTTTTTTTTTTTTTTTTTTTTAAATCAACCCCCAAACTTTTGAATGGTAGTGTACATAACATTTATGACATTTTACTCAGACTTTACTGGGAAAAAAAACCAGAAAAATAAATAAAATGTTTATTATTAATTGACAAAGTCTCAAAATGGCCAAACATCTGTGGATTAAGCAGACTGGCCAATATATTGATTTATCACTTGTTGCTAAAATATATATTCAAAACCAAGATGATAAAGTAATAACAAAATAATTAGGTTACACATTATAATAATATCTAAAATGATCTAGACATTTACTCAAGACTACCTTAATGACCAGATAGATGTCTGGAGAGGGGTAGGAGATGGAGAAAATCGCAGATCTGGCTAAAGTGGAGGTGTCAATGTGGGGAGTATGGGGTCGCAGGAAACCCTTCATCTGATCTGAGTTCAGGTCAAAGTGGAAGTTCTCTGAAATCTGAAGAAAAAAAATATATACCATGATTTGCAATGGATAGCATGAAACAACCAGCCTGCTAATGTTTTTAGAAAAATCGCTAAAGAAACAGAAGAGAAATTGTGGTGCATAATGAACGAAAACACTTCCTTATAGTTCAGGCAGAGTGAACCAATCAGAATTGAAAGACACCTCTCTAAGGGTCACATTAGCATAGTTTCCCCTTAAATGAACTCTGAATCTCACTCAATCTGACAAGTCATCTTCAACATTGTAATAAATCAAAGAAAGCCGTACTCAGGCATAACAGGAATTTTAAATGATGTTTTTTTCTCTTTTAACATTATGAAATGGGTAATTCCTCCCATCCAAAACACTCTCTACACCAAACCATGGAAAAAACCCATGCTGCATAAAGTCCCTATTTAGCATGAATCATCTGGTCCGTCTCGTGTATTAACCTTCTTCAGTCAAAGCTAAAGCTAAAGAGGATTAATGTAATACTTCAGGATATTTTTCCCAAATATATCTGCTGTCTGTCCATTTAATATGGAAATACTGTACATTTACAGTTTACTTCATAACTCACTTATTCCCTAAGATCCATGACTGTCAGTCCAAGACATTCTTAAATTTGTTGTAAAGTTTCATGTTCACTGGTTTTATAGACTATATTTTATGACTAATTTTTTACTTTATAATCAAGTTGTTTTAGACGTTTACACACACTAAGAAAGACACAGAAATTAAATACCAAGGATGTTAATTTAACTTTTGACAAAACAATGTTTATGGCAGTGAATAATGAAAATGTCTCATTAAAGTCCAGCTTTGTTCAGACCGAAGTCGAGGAATGTGGGAGGACTAACAGGAAGAACATGGACAGGAAGAATATTTATTAATTATGTCTCCCCAGCTTAAGCAAAGGAGTTTAAGCAAAAGGGTCAAAATACAAAAATATACCACATATTTTAGTTTTTTATTCATAGCTTTTAAGATAACCATCATAAACTGACCTTCTTCTTCTCCTTTAGGTCATAGAGGGCCATGGATGCAAAGAGAGGCTCAATTTCAATCTCAAATCTGTAGAAGTAAAAACATTCCCTCAAAACCACATACAAACTATGGAGATCATTTCAACCTCAAAGTAAAAAATAAAATGGGTAATTGTGAGATATAATGCTTTAAAATAAGAAAGAGATACAAAGTTGCAAATAGAAGAAATGAAGGTCTCAAGTTTAAACTTCAGTCATACAGTGAGAACAACGATTCAGAGAAAATAATCAATAATAGTGGACAGTGAAGAAGTATTACCTGATGTTCTGGCATCGCACTAGTATCCTCTGCCCAAAGTGCTCTTTGGGACAGTCAGGAATGGGCCGAATTGCTATTGCATCCTCCTGTACACATTCATGAGTAGATTCAAGATAATATTTAGTTTCTAACTGAATCTTACTTGTGTTCACATATTTTAACATTTAAGGCTGTATTTAAAGCAAGTGCTGCACCTCATCCATAGGAGGGTAGAGGCCAAAGAGCTCGCCATAGCGGTTGCTCTGTCTGGCCTCCTGGTTGAAGCGATCCAGTTCCTCCGGGCTGCTGAAGCGCAAGAGGCTGTCCACACGACGGTCCGGCTGTAGTGCCCTTAAGTTGAAGTCTGAGGATGTGAGGGTGGTCCGAGTTGAATCAACACATAGTGCTGACAGGGACGGCGACTTTTCCTGAGGGGACAGGAGAGGATATATGGAGCGACATTTAGATATCATGGTTTTCAAACTGGGACCTGGGGAAGCACAGGGGGCCAAAAGAGGGTGCTAGGAGGTTTAAGGAAAAGTATATATATATATATATATATATATATATATATATATATATATATATATATATATACTTTTATATATATATATATATATATATATATATATATATATATATATATATATATATATATATATATAAAACATAAATAATTTAGCAATTTAAAATAAAATAATGAACAATAACAAAGTAGTTTACACATTTGTCAATTTAAAAAGTTTATATATATAAAAAAATTTAAAATAAAAATAGAGAAGTTCACATATCACAATTTAAAAAGTTTATATATAAAATAAAATTGTAAAAAAAAATTATAATAAAAATAAAATAAGTAATGTTTATCAAATTAATTATTCAATATCAAAATTGTCTTTATAATACTTGTTTACTGTTCCCGCATCTGTATTCTGTATCCAGTGTAGACAGCATCTGTGATTATAATGGGTTTTATTTGCTTTTGAAGCGACACTCACATCCAGTGTAGGCCAATGCCCTTAAAGGGATAGTCCACCCAAAAATTAAAATTCTGTCATCATTTACTCACCCTCAAGTAACCAAACAGATCTCGCCCCCTTGTTGACTACTATAGTATTTATTTTTCCTACTATGGTAGTAAATGGGGGCAAAATCTGTTTGGTTACTGACATTCTTCCAAATATCTTCCTTTGTGTTCATCAGAAGAAAAAAATTCATACAGGTTTGGAACTACTTGAGGGTGAGTAAATGATGACTCATTTTTGGGTAAACTATCCCTTTAAGCGACTAAATGCAAGTGGGCGGGGCCTATGGTGTGATGATGTATAACTATTTGTCTTGCTCTGGAGGCAGTCATATGCAAATGTGTTTGCCCATGTGACGCCACAGATCCCGCAACATCAAAACAATTGTTTAAATGCTTTGTTTATAATGAGGAGTATGCTTTAAGCTATGAAACTTGCAGGATGTTTCAATGGTACAAAGACCTCTTATATGTCAAAACATCAAGGCTAATTTGATTTCTCATGTCATGGCCCCTTTAAGAGCATATTACATATACAAGCTAAAAGGTTTAGATCAAATTCATTCATTCACTTCCATTATTTGACTCTCTTCATTGTCAAAAGTACAATGAAAAACAAAGCAGCACGTAAAATGAACTATTTTCCGATCTTATGTCTTTTGATTACTGACTGAACTAGCAATGCCACATAGCTGCATGTGAATTAGAGCAGAGGAGCTCTGTATAGTTCTGAGACTAATGCCTTTTTCCAGGAAGATCATAAGCCTTTGAGATGGATGAATTCTCAAAAACCTAGGAGAGATTTCAGTTAATCGGCAAATATAAGAACCATATGCACTAGCTCTGATAGTGGGCATCATGCAGGGTTCCCATGATGCATTGCGTCTAGCCTGTGGAATAGACCTTCCCCTACCATTTGTATTCTTAATCTACTTGCTTAAAGACACATCACAGAAGAGAGCTGGCTAGCGGGGCCTTTGGTACTCCACTGGATTGCTAATAACCCCCGCAGTGAATGCGGAGGCCTTTTAAAGGATCCGAAACTAAGAGAGGATCTTGGTGTTCCCGCAGACTCTCAATGTAAACTCATGAAAAATACATGGAGTGAAACAAATCTTTGTGGTCTGGATAATTAAATCTTGGCAAAGTTGCATGGAATGGAAGAAGTGGGGACATAATGAATATTCACGCCTCATTATGTCCCTGGACCCTGACAAAAAGGGGTGGGATGGAGCCAAGATGGTGGTCATGGGTACAAACAGGAAGAAAAAAAAAAAAACCTGAGAGAAAGATTCTGCTTATTTTAACCTCATTCTTTTCATCTGTTTATTTCTTTACGTTGAATTAAGAGGAAATGAATTCATTTTGTATGGAACTGAACACACATAATGAGATGGGTGGTGAAAGAAAGGAATAGTTCACCCATAAATGAAAATTCTGTCATCATTTACTCACCCTCAAGTTGTTGCAAACCTGTATGAATGTATTTGTTCTACTGAACACAAAGGAAGATATTTTGAAGAAAGTTTGTAACCAGGCCCCTTTGGGGTACCACTGACTACCATAGCAGGAAAAGAAAAATACTATGGAAGTCAATGGTGCCCCAGAACGGTTCAGTTTCCCACATTCTTCAAAATATCTTTTTTTGTGTTCAACAGAACAAAGAAATTTATACAGTTTTGGAACAACATGAGGGTGAGTAAATGATGACAGAATTTTCTTTTTTGGGTGAACTATCCCTTTAATATAATAATAATTACAAAAAAATTTGGGAAGATAAGTGCCCATAGGGTTGGGTGGCATACTTAAGTGACTCTAATAACGATGTGTACAAAAATCCCAATTAGCTGCTTTGTTGTTGTAAAATAGCGTGTGTATATAAGAGGAAAGGTTTTATAAACTGTGCTTACTGGTTGCTCTTGTTTGTCAGGCTGAATGTCAGACTCAAACGTCTGTCTCTGTAATACTTTGTAATTACTCCTCTCGGAGTACGCAATCCATCCATAACCCTGAGTTCTGTGAATAAGAAACACAAAAAACACAAAATCATTATAGTACCTGTGTGTCTGATGTAATTTCTTTGAGTTATGGTTATTGAATATTTAAAATTCAGGAAATAAAGTCTGGGAGCTTACCTTCTACTAACCACCAGCCAGGGCTGCGTGTAACTCTGAACGCAATCCCTCACATGGGGATCCAGTTCCACTCTGGAGATACACAAACATACACATTATCCATGAAGTCATGAAGTAAGGAATACTGTTTCCGGGTTTAAGCCTCTACTCGTTTCAATTGAGAATACTTTCTTAACAGCTGTTTATGAGCACTATTTATTCATATATCACATTGAAGCTAAGCTTTTAAAAACTTACAGTGTACACTACAGTCTCAGGGCTCATGGTGTTCCCTGACCATTTGGGATTTCGGTACAGAGATAAAGGTTAGGATCATGATTTTTTCTGTAGTATTACAGGACACCGGGAGTGTATATTAGCACCATTTGTAGTTTGCGTTTGCAGGATTTTGACCCAGAAAGGATGAGCGGGTAACATTACGCTTAACAAGCAGATAACAATGCTTAAAGCGATTACTAAGATTATTATATTTTTAGAGTAGTATAACAATTATTATAACAACAACAACAATAAAATACTAATTTTAAAAACAAATCAGTAAAAATAAATTTAGTTAAACATTAGTTAACTACACTGCCCAGCCAAAAAAAAAGGAAAAAAAAGTCGCTGTTTGGATTTTAATATGCAAATACTTAATAATCTATGAATGGATCATTATTACAGTGATTATTATGCTTCTAGCATATTTTACTTTTGGCAACAGTTCTTTTAACCCTTAAAGATAGAGTGTGTAGCTTTTCGATTCTTAAACAACCATATAGGAACAACCATCCAGGATGACAATGCCAATATTCATCAGTGTTAAAATGGTAAAAGAATGGTTTAGAGAGCAAGAATCATCATTTTCACACATGAATTGGCACCTTTGAGTCCTGTACATCTTATGTTTAGAGGTTTTCAGCTTTGCTTGGCATTCTGATACAGTTCCCACAGGTGCACCTACATAAAGTATAACAGTGGCGCTGCTATCACATCTTATAAATAACGCAAACTAAGGTGACACTTACCATAGACAAACGTCTTACTCCAGTCGTGATTACGAATCAGTTTCTGGTTGATCGACTACTTCAGACGTTTCATCGCCAGGCTCGAATTGATACGGTAAAAATCGATGCTATCTTTTCTGTCCATACATTCTATACAATGTCTTGTGAATTGATAGCTGTCATTCAGTTATAGCAATGGGCACGCGGTGCGCGCAGTAGACCAATCACAAAGGATTGACCAATCTGACCAATCAGAGCAGTGTAAGCTCACGGAAAGGAGGGTTTTAGAGAGACTGGTTCTTTGAACTGCTTCAATCGAATCGTTTACAAGGTGAAATTCATTGAGGTAAAATTAAATGTATATTATGAGAAAACGAAAAGGTTTTCTTGACCTTGCATGCATGTAAACCTGTTGTAGGAGACTCCCAAAACAATATTAAGAACCTTAATAAAAGGCATAATAGGGGCACTTTAAAGTCGAAGACTGTAAAAGCTGAAACCTAGTGAACTGCCTACCTAGACTGCATTATAGGCACAAGTGCACAAATTTCAAAGGAGTTGTAGAGTACAAACACTGAAATTTATCTAGTTGAACATCTTAACCCCAACAGGGAGCATCAAGCAGCACCTACCCTTCCTCAGCGACAGAGGGGCGGATGGTCCTGCATTCCCTCTCCACCAGCTCCAACTCCAGGTCGTCATCAGGAAACTCCCCCAGCTCCTGCATGAGCTCAGCATCTCCACTGCGCAGCTGTGACATCAGGAACTCATCCAGGTCCACTGGCTCAACCGCTTCATATGACTGAGGCTAAAAAGCAAACCAGGACATACAATCAAAAATATATAATAATAATAATAATGATCATAAAATGAGCTCTTTGATGGTTTGGACGCATCAGGGACTATGAAAACCCCTCTGTTATTTTTAAGACATCACCTGTTGCATTTGAGACATAATCCAAAACTTTATTAATAAAATAAAAAAAGTCAATAAAATATACTATCGAAAATAGTGGCAACAAACAGAGTCAAGATTATTCATAACTGCTGCACTTCTCTTGGCACACAAGCATTCAATCTAATACAATATTAGTATGCATTTAAACTCCTTCTATAACAACTAATGAAAGGCCTAAATATAAAAAACACACAGAGAGAGAGAACTAGAACGCTCTATGACCTCTATAAAAAAATGAAACAAAGAAGGAGGTTAGAAGCAATAAATCATTTTAAAGCTGATGACATGTTCAGACCATGGCAGTAAAAAAAAAAAAAATGCACTGCCTACAGTTGTATTCCTCGGTTAGGAAAAAGCTAGACTGCAACAGAGAGCACTCTGTCATGACTCGAGGCAGACCGATCTAGACCTGCTGAAGATCATCAACAAAACAAAGTTGTGATTTCATGAGATGGATTAATCAGAACGCTACTGGACATAAATATCGCCAAACTAATGCTAGCCTGCAGAAAGAGACAAAAGCATGTCAAATAAAGGATTTAATAAAGCATAAAACTTTATGATAACCCTAGCAACTGGTTATGTAATGTCTCAAACACACTTGAGGTCTAGTGAGGGCCTCTCTCTTATCTGTTGCAAAGTGTTGTACAAGAACACTATCAGTTATCTGAAACATGCCCCTATGTAACACAAGGTCTTACTAGAACAATTCTGATAAAACACTTTCAAAACCAAGTATCACACTGACACATCTTGAAAAGCATTTAAAGGTGTAGACATTGATTACCATCAATACGTTTAAGATAAGTTTGTGACACAATGAACATTATGTCTGACGCATTTAGCATTTACTAAAATAAAAAAGGTAACAGAGAGAACTTTATACTTTTTGCAAGACACAAGAGATAACATTGAAAAATATATATAGCAAAATACTGAGGATCCTGAGGTACAGTACAAAGATGCAACAGCAAGATATAAATTTACAATTATTAAAAACAAACACAAATTTGAAGTATAAATAGTCACAATAGTGAGAAATAAAGCCTCAATAGTGAAAAAAACCACAATAGAATAAAAAAACCACAATACTGAGAATAATAGGCAGCAATAGTTTGAAATAATTTGAAATAACTGTGAGATATAAAGTTGCAGTATGTAAAAAATAAAGCTGCACTTGTGAGAAATAAAGTCACAATAGTGAATAATGAGTAAAGCCTATTAGCTTTTATTTTTTTACTCAAAGGTGGAAACAGGCTGTATAAGTGCTTGCTTATATCTCTTGTGTCACACCTGAGGTAGTACAGGGAACAAAGCTTGGACATATTAATGACTATGAAAAAGCTCTGAATTTAAATATAACAACTGTTCAAACTTTTTTTGCTGTGTGGTTTGTGTACATCAGCAGTTGACAGGGGAGGAGCAGTGTAACTGCTGATAAACAATGATATAGTCTATGGTCTATGGGTGGAAGTGTTATTTCTGTAGATCATCTAACCCCATTCACTCTAAACCAGTGATGGAAAACAAATATTTACAAAAACTGACTGTTTCATATATCTGCATCATACAATACACAGGTTTAAAAGTACGTTTTTCATCCGGAGGCCTACTTGTGCTTCTTTAAAACATGGAGGCACCACAAAACAGTTCCTGGTCTTTATTCAGCTCCATCAAGCTTAACATAACCAACGTAGCCTGCGTGCATTGTGTAAATTTAGCTTAGAGTTTCAGTTCTGCATCTACCAATTGAATGCAACCAACATACATCAGACAGAACAAGTGCATCTGAAATAGATGAAAGAAAATACTCACCAAATGCTTCTTGCGAACAAACTATGGGACAACTGACAAGATGGCGTTGCCCGGAAATAAAAACTACTTGTTTCTGCAACTCTTCCTTAATAGGTTTGAGCAGCATGAAACACTCGATCTTTTGGGGCTTCCAAAAGCAGGATGTGACATCACAACCACTTCCCTTACTAGCTATGGTGAAATAGCAGAGGCACATAAGCACTCATAATCAAGTCAAAAGAAAACGCCGGTTAACTTAAAATCAAATTATGGGTCAATGCCAAAGTTTTGTTCTCCACTTTAAGAAACTTTGAAGGAATTACATGATCACTGTCAAAAGGTGAAAGGTATTGTGGACCATTTTTGTATGTTTACAGTGGTTAAGAGCTTTAAAATTTGCTGGCGGTGAGATAACTAGTATGAATACAGACGGTAAACCATAATAAAATACTTAACTTGTTAAATTGTGCCATGCTATTGGTTAAAATTACAACTGTTTTACAATAAACAACTAATAATGAAAGCTAAATTTATGGGTTTATCATACTGTAAGAAACATGTACACATTAGGGCGTTATAATGCGTAACCCACTGAATTTCTCAAATATCAAAATTATATTTAATTATAACAAAATGATAACTACTTATCAATCATTTTTAAGCATTATAACTGAAATATAATCTGTTTTTAATCCCAAGAATATTTCAATAATATAACAGTTTAATTTGCCTTCTGTCTATAATGTGAAAAAATGTGAAAACATCACGGGGAAGATTATGTGAATATGAAGACAACAGCTTCTAAAATCCATGGTTATTAAAGATGAGATAGAGAGAGTGTGTGTATATATATGAGTGTATGCGTGTATGTGTGTGCGTGCGTGCGTATGTGTGTGTATAAGCTGGAAGGCACCAGCTGCAGTGGTCTGGTAGGCTGGGCTCTGACCCATTTTCAGGAGACAGGAAGCACACGCAGGTTAACCAGCTCAACCACAAACATATTCACATACACACATTTGTGGGACTTACCATTCATTTCTAATGTTCTTAAGTAAATAGAAGAAAGAAAAATTTTACATTTATACACAGTATTGGCCAAAAGTGATGTCCAGCCTAGGAAAATCATCTTCACCCTTTATTCAAATATTATTAAAAATGTGATTTTGTAAGCATATTGCATAGTTGCGCTTGGAGTCAATTGTTTTATTTGTGATAACGCAATCAAACATGCCAAATTGTATGTATGTGCATGTGTAATATAAATTATATATATATATATATATATATATATATATATATATATATATATATATATATAAAATTCTTTCAAGGTTTATATATGTGTTTTATAAAATATTTTATGTATTTATTGTACTTATTTTAATTATAAATTAAATAAATCAATTATTTTTTAATCATTATACAAAATCTGCTCAATGCCATGACTGACCAATTAGAGTGCAGTATTCCAGAGAGAGTTATAAAAAATATAATCATCAACAAACTGCATTAGACTGTGAGGTCACAGACATTTACATACACCCATTATCACACCCAGAATAAACTGTTCATAAACATACATCCATGTATAATCTACGAATGACCTCTTTGTATGTAGAGAATGGGTTTGTTTCTGTGAAGTAACTCCATTGTGGATTCTATTGAAGTATCAATCAGTGAAAGTGCATCACTCACTATGTTGAAGCATAAAGAGCCAGAGGCGCTATAACTGTGCCGGTGGTGCGGCAGGGAACCATGGCTGATCCCACTGAAGTGTCTCCGGATCTCTGCCGAGGAGTGCCTGAGACGAGAGAGGGAGAGACAAGGATGAAGAGGGTAAAGAGAATACAGAAAAGAGAGGTGCAACACTGGATTATTCTCCAGTGAGAGGTATTGTGCAGACACCAGGTGCTTGTTTAGACACTCCTTTCTGTGTGAATATGTTACAAAAAGTTACAAACACTGAATGGACCTCTCCATCAATTACCTCATACATTACTCCTCATTAAACTCAGTCCCCCTCATCAACCTCAAGTTAAGAGACTTGCTTGGGTTACATGAATAAATCAGAGAGCTCCGTAACCATGTAGATCATGATCACCCCCACCTAGATATGAATAATACACCAATACAAACGTTTCCTAAAAGCATCATAGTCTTAAGTAGATCGTAGAACCATTGCCACAATCAGTTTCTACAATCAACTTGGATCACAATGCTTTTGGAAAATGTTTTGAAATGTCTGCTTGAACAATTTAAGTGTCCCTCTTTTCCAAATTTCCCAACAGACCTGTCAATGGATAATGTACAATTTCTACTCCCTACTGAAAACTGTTTCAACCTCAGTGTAAAGACTTACATTGCTTTAAAGTTTTTTTGTTTTTGTTGCATTTTTACATTAATTCCCCCAGAATCAAACCAATGACTTCAGCATTGTTAGCACCATGTTTGAGCTTCATGAACATTGTACAAAAATTAAAAAGGTGAAATTTAAACACATTTATCACAATTATGAAAGTCACAATTATTAAAATGTCTCAATTGTGGGATAAACAGTCATAACTGTAAAATATAAAGTTGCAATTGTGAAATATAAAATCGAAATTTCAAGTAGTAAAAGGTTATAATTGTGAGATATAGTCACAATTCAATTACAATTTAATAAAGGTACAATAGCAATATAAAGTCACATTTCTGAAAACAGTCACAGTTGTAAGATACAGTAAAGTGAGATACAGTAGAGTAAAAAAAACTGTAGTGGAAACAGACTTTCATAGTTTTCAGATATTTTTAGTGAACTAATTAAATATAATGTAAAAAAAAAAAAAAAAGTTACATTTCACTGTATAGGTGTACATATCAACTGCTTTAAATAAAAGATAAACAGTATTAGCTTATTTCACACACTTTTAAAAATAAAGGTTCTTTACTGGCATCAGTGGCTCCTTGATGAACCTTTAACATCAATGGAACCTTTCCATTACACAAAAGGTTCTTTAGATAATTAAAATGCTCTTCACACTAAAGAATTGTTTTAAGAACTGATCACTGAAAGTTTTTTTGTGGAAAAAAAAAATGTCTCTTCTATGCAGTGTTGGGGAAAGTTACTTAAAAGTAATGCATTACAATATTGCTTTACTCCCTAAAAAAGCAGTTGTGTTACTTAGTTACATTTGCATTACTTTTTTCACCTGGGCTGGGCTTGCTTGTTTATTTTTTAACAACAACAACATAATTTATTCACAATAGAATATAGATAACATAACAAATGTTTAAACTGAGAAATCTTACACTTTTATCCACTAAATGAGCTCATTTCAAATTTGATGCCTGCTACAGGTCTCAAAATAGTTGGGGCGGGGGCATGTTTACCATGGTGTAGCATTTCCTCTTCTTTTCAAAACAGTGTGGGTATCGAGGTTATGAGTTTCTGGAGTTTTGGTGTTAAAACTTGGTTCCGTTCTTGCCTGATATAGGTTTCCAGCTGCTGAAGAGTTTGTGGTCGCCTTGACATATTTTTCTCTATAGGTGAAATATCTGGACTGCAGGCAGCCCAATTCAGCACCCGGACTCTTCTACGATGAAGCCATGCTGTTGTTATGGTTTTGCATTGTCCTGCTGAAATACACAAGGCCTTCCCTGAAGTAGACGTTGTCTGGAGGGGAGCATATGTTGCTCTAAAACCTTTATATACCTTTCAGCACTCATAGTGCCTTCCAAAACATGCAAGCTGCCCATACCGTATGCACTTATGCACCCCCATAAGCTGGAAGGTCTCCCTCCTCTTTAGCCCGGAGGACACGGCGTCCGTGATTTCCAACAAGAATGTCAAATTTAGACTTGTCTGACCATAGAACACTTTTCCACTTTGAAACAGTCCATTTTAAATGAGTCTTGGCCCACAGGACACGACGGACCATGTTCACATATGGTCTCCTTTTTTGCATGATAGAGCTTTAGTTGGCATCTGCAGATGGCACGGCGGATTGTGTTTACCGACAGTGGTTTCTGGAAGTATTCCTGGGCCCATTTAGTAATGTCACACAATCATGATGCAGTGTCGTCTGAGGGCCAGAAGACCACAGGCATCCAATAAAGGTCTTCGGCCTTGTCCCTTACGCACAGAGATTTCTCCAGTTTCTCTGAAACTTTTGATGATGTTATGCACTGTTAGATGATGAGATTTGCAAAGCCTTTGCATTTTGACGTTGAGGAACATTGTTTATAAAGTATTCCACAATCTTTCTAATATCTTAATATTCTGAGTTTGCATTTCAATGTTTTTATTCATTTTGAGGAATACTGAATCTGTTTTTGTACAAGTGAGATGAGTGCCTGCTGATATTTAATCTAGAACTACAATACTACATAGAAATACATCATGTTTGCACAGCGTTACTTGCGTTACTTATTTGTAACTTATTTGAAGTTACTTTACTAGTTACTTCAAAGTAATCCGCTTATGTAACTTGCATTACGTGTAATGCTTTACTCCCAACAGTGCTTCTATGGCATCACTGTGTGAAAACCTTTATTTTTAAGAAATATTACAACAATATTCTACCTCGCTTTCAAGTTATCAGTAACTTAAAATATCCATATCAATCAACCGCTAGATTTGAATCCACAAGTTTTGCCTTATCAGCCTATCTTCTTAGCCATCATCCCAAAGCTTCCCATGATTCTTTTTGTTACAGTATACTTAAGGTCATACTTACATTATTATCAATGCTGTTGACATTTCATTGTCTCTTCAAATATTGACGTAGTAGAGTGTGATATCAGAAACTCAACAGTAAACTTTTGTCTGAGAGGTGAGCACAACAACAAACACTTCTGTAATAAACAGTAATCAGCTTTTGAGAAGCACGCTGTGACATTCCCAAATGAAGCATAAACTGATTTAGACATTTAACGACATGTTCCCCCATCACTGGATAGGGTGCGCTAATGATGAGTGTGTGCGCGTGAGCGCAGCTGTGCACCTGTGCCTCCTAACCACTTCAGGCAAAGTAGAAAAAAAAAAAAAAAAATTCAGGCAGTGTCCCAGATTTCCCCGTCGTGCTGCAGCATCACTGATTAAATGAAAATTCACAGTGTAAAAATGACACAGCATGACTGACATTTACTTTGAATTTGGAATACATACTCCAGGCTAGCCTAGAAATGAATTAAACTCTGATTCAATGTCGTTATTTTACCTTACACTAACACTACAACCAAGTTAACACTTGCAGAGCAGTGACAATACTGATTTTCACAAATCACTTCAGTCACATTCCCACAGTATCTCAGCCAACAATTCATACAATGCAGCCTGTTTTTCCTCCAATCTTCCATTGATATTAACAGAAGGATTCGCCTCAGAAGCGGCAGAGGTATTGAATTTGGCAGCCAGACTTCCGGGCCGCAATACAACAGAGCGCTATTGTGCACCCGCTTTTAAAAAGCCCCCCAAAAATGGGTCACCATTCATAATGCTGTTATGTTTCCCCCCAAACCCATTTCCACGGATTGTCTGTTGTAGGATAAAGGGCTCTCTGTAATCATTTGCACTTTATATACAACATGTTTGAGGTAAAAATGCTTTACCTTAAACACAACATTACAAACTTCATCCGTTAAATCAAAAATGCTGTAGCTGTTGTTCTTGTTTTTCAGGACTCTTCAGTAAATTGTGCCAATACAAAAAATCTACTTGAAAGGCTAGTTTTTAAAAACTAAAGGAGATTTTGTTGAATTATTAAATAGGTTTTCATTTGTCACTGCTTTTCTAGATCCACAACATCAGCCACAGACTTCGTTTAACTACTTTAAAAGTCAAGTCTGGGGCAGGACAGCATGCAAATGGTCTAAACCGCAGAGCAAAGACAAACAGGCGTGAATTATAGCATGCAGCCTAGATCACAGAATACTGCAGAGAGTATTTAACACACACAACATGTTCAAGATTTGTTCATAATAGTGCATGTCCTTACAGAACAAAGGTCAAACTGGTGTAATATCTCACCGAAACGCTGTATCACTGCGTAAAACCTTATGCAAGATTAAAAGCATAAATCACATTTGTCTATAAAATCAAAGACGGAATGTTGTTTCACTCATTTATCGCAATAACAGCAGATCTTTTATAGAATAACCAGGCATTCAGTTGCAGTGATAAGTGTTGAAGAAAAAACAATTAAACATGAAAGGCTTTGAAGGGTGGGAGCTACCGTTCTTATCCACAAAAATGTTACAGTCTTAGTAAGACTGGAATATTCATCACAAAACAATTCTGCGTTATCATGGACTGCTCTCAGCACTGGAAATAATGACATAGGGTGCAGAGAGAGGAGTCTCAATTTGACCCTCCTCCTTCTCCATCAACTTTGGCAGGAGCTGTGATTATAGGGAACATTTCACGCAAACAAACACACACAACATGCAAAGAGCTCACACTTTATGAACATCCATCTCTTCTGGGATTGTTATGACTTTCTGATGATGATTACAATGATCATAAATCTTTTGTAATGCAATCTTATGGTAATTGTTTGTATTCTACAGACATTTGGGTCATTTTGACTACTCGACTGATTACTTAAACAGGTACTGAAGTACTTCTGAAGGGTGAAGGGGAAGTGTTGGAGCAAGTTCTGTCTGTGCTACTTTTTAAATTGCTGGTCACACGTCAAACAGACGCCTTTGGTCATTTAGTCATGTCTTGTTTTTCCAGCATCTCGCCACATCAATTTAAAATACATCTGTATGTTTTTTTAATCAAGGATGCACCAATATTGAAATTGCACCCTTAAAGGGACACTTCACTCAAAACTCAAACAGGAAAAATCTCAATGGTAACCAAAACTGTTAGATTACCACCAACATAATAGAGCTGTGGTGAGCCAAAGGGTTTAATCTTTGCCATAATGTATCGATATCCCTTTAACTTATTGCTAAATGATCATCTAAATCTTAAAACAGACGAAATCAATTAAATATCTAATATCAGCCCATGTCCTTTTCTAGTGTAAATACTATCGTTCAAAAGTTTGGGGTCAGTACAATTTTTTAAATATTTTTTATGCAGGCTGCATTTATTTGATCAGAAATTCAATAAAAACAGTAATATTGTGAAATATTACAATTTTTAAATAACCTGTTTTCTATTTGAATATATTTTAAAATGTAATTTATTCCTGTGATATCAAAGCTGAATTTTCAGCATTGTCATTACTCCAATCAGTGTCGCATGATCCTTCAGAAATCATTCTAATGCTGATTTGACAAAAAACATTTCTTATTATTAATGTAGTATGTGCCAATATTCGGTAATGCGACATATCCCAATAATGAATATGCACGATATTGTTACCCTGGGCACTTCAAAATACCGTAAATAATAATTTATTACCAATTTTTATAATGCATTTAAGAATACTTTCCCCATCAACCATATAAAAATGCACAACACCGCTGTATTCTGCGTCAAAGTGACACGCGCTCAGATGTAAACAAGCCCAACGTGCATGAGAAGCACATGGCGGAACGAGTGAAGGAGACGCGCTGAATGAAAGTGCACGTTCATTCTCTGACAGCAGAATGCAGCGGTTACCCCGGAAACCCCGCAAACAAAGCAACTGTGCTAGTGAAGTTTTTTTTTTTAAATGCTTCAAACAGCCATTCATTTTTTTGTAATCTCAATGTTGTTCATCACAACACCAAATACTTAATACTTAAAGACTTAATAGGCTATTTATTTTCAAACTTAAACATTTTTATATTTTAATCTGGACTACAACATGCCCTAATGATAAGAAATGTTTAGATTATTTGTTATTGTACAGTAAAACTGAGACATACGGCTTCATTAGTTAACATGTTAATTCATTATTACCAAACTGACAATGAAAAATACTTATAAAGCATTAATTATTCTTAGTTAATGTTAATTTCTTAGTTACTGTTTAATAACATTACTAAAATCAAAAGAACTTATTTAATGGACCTGAGATAAAACTAATAATGATCAGTTGTATTTCTTAACTAACATTAGCAAAAAATAATACTTTCTGTAACAAATGTAGCTATTGCTCAATCTTAGTTAATGCATTAAATAATGAGACCTTATTGTAAAATGTTACCTGTTGTTCTTTATAGCCTAATTCTTTTGCACTTTAATCTGTCTGAAAATTTGACTTTATATATTTTTGGTGTATTGTATTATTGTATTTAAACATTATTTTTTGCTATTACAAAAAGCTCTTAAACCTGTTATACTATGACAACACTTTTTTTTGCTAATTATTTCAATATCAGGATAATACTATATACCGTGATAAAAGCTTCAGCAATTAATTGCAAAATGAAAATTTGATACCGTCACATGGCTAATAGAAAGTTTCAGGCTTCAGGAAGCAGTATTTTGAAATCGCCCATCACTAGATATTTTCATAAAAACCTTATTTTGTTTTTTTGGTGCACAAAAAGTATTCTCGTTGCTTCATAACATTTTTTTCATAACATTGAACTGTTTTAAATACGTCTTTAGTACCTTTCCGGGCAGTGAAAGTGTTAATTGCCTTGCTGTCAATGGAGGCCTCACTGAGCCATCAGATTTTATCAAAAATATATATGACAGATATAAATGACAGAAACTGACTGAAGAGTATTAATTTTTTGTCAAAACATAAAAAAAAAAACCCAAACTTTTAAACTGTAGTGCACTATATTGACTTAATTCTAATTAAACTTTCAATTCAATGTAATATAGATAAAATACACATTCAGAAAGAATTCCATAGGACATGCAGTTGTCAATAACCAACAGTGAAATCTTCCCGAAAAAAAACCCCCAAAACAAACAGAAATCAACATTTGTTCTTATTTTTCCCCATTACAGATGGAGTACAATGACTAACCCTCTGTAAAACACAATTACAGCCATGACAGCGTCAGCCACATTCCAAAGAGAGCGGACTATGATTGT
Source organism: Elopichthys bambusa (assembly GCA_037101425.1). Taxonomy (NCBI): domain Eukaryota; kingdom Metazoa; phylum Chordata; class Actinopteri; order Cypriniformes; family Xenocyprididae; genus Elopichthys; species Elopichthys bambusa. The sequence continues at coordinate 17,540,492 of CM074446.1, forward strand.
TTGTCTTAGTTGTCTCAGCCAAGTATGATTGTGGGTCAGAGAGCCTCATAACAGTATTGTGCAAGTGCACTGCTTTAGTGTGGAACTTCCCTTGAAGGTCAACATCAGCTGAAGATAGCTGAAATTAAAGAACTATTCTCGTGATATGGCAAGCGTTTCCTTCAACTACAGCCTTTCTGCTGACTGAGGGCTTTCGTTTATTGTCTGCCACGTCTCATTACATTCTGTTTTCATCACATTGTCTGTCCTTAAACATTTAATGTCACTTCTCATAGTGAAATGCGCCTGGAAAAATCAAAGGATTATGAAAAGGACGCCGGAATAAAGAGCAAACAAAAACCCCAGGGCACCCTTCTTCATAACAAAACACAGCTGTGCTCAGAGGACTTTTCATGTGTGAATGCATCATTCATGCAAATAAATGTGTGGTCACTAAAAATGAGAAGGGACATGGAGGGTGTTGCATGGGCCAGGAGAAATGTGCAGCGTATGTGCTGACGTTTTCTCCCCTTTTCAAAGCTGTCTGCACGAGACAGCACGAGTTCAGCTTGTGCAATACAGCAGCTGCCTCCACAGCAAGTATCAAGCCCCCTGTGGATTGCACTGGTTAGGTTGCACTTATATGAAAATCTGGGAATCATTCTGTTGGCTGACCAGCTCAGGGATTTTTAGTGCTTGCTTGATTTTGTTTTAGAGACACTAAGATCTATATCCCCTATAACTGTTTAGAATCTCTCTTTTTTGAGTCATTTGGAATTTCCTATTGTGTTCTTACAAAGAGGAAGTAAAATGGTGCCTGTTAATTACTTAATCATAGTTACCCAATACTGCTGTGACTACAGATATAAACCTAGAGCACAATAAAGTGTGCTCTAGGTTATATCTACTAATTTCTACTTAGTAGATATCTACTAAGCTCTACAAAATTTTTCTCGAAAATGAAAATTACCCCATGATTTACTCACCCTTAAGCCATCCTAGGCTTTCTTTCAGAAGAACACAATCAGTTATGTTAAATAATGTCCTGGCTGTTCCAAGCTTTATAATGGCAGTGAATAGAGGATGAGATTTTGAAGCCCAAAAAGGCCATCATAAAAGATAGGCTCCAAGGCTCCAAGGAGTTAATAAAGGTCTTCTGATGTGTTTGTGTAAGAAAAATATCCATACTTAAAACTTTAAAAATTAAAATAACTAGCTTCCGCGTTCATCAATACGTCACTCGTCGGGTTAAAGTTTAATCTTTCGACACAAATCGATGCGCACCGCCGTCTGTCTGAAGCTAGTTATTTTAGTTTTTAAAGTTTTAAATACAGATTTTTTTTTTTTTAACACAAACGCATTGCTCTGCTTCAGGAGGTCTTTATTAACCCCTTGGAGTCGTGTGGATATCTTTTATGATGGATGGATGCACTTTTTTGGGCTTCAAAATCTCATCCTCTATTCACTGCCATTATAAAGCTTGGAAGAGCCAGGACATTATTTAATATAACTCCGATTTTATTCATATGAAATAATAAAGTCATATACACCTAGGATGGCTTGAGGGTGAGTAAAGCTTGGGGTAATTTTCATTTTTGGGTGCAACTAACCCTTTAAATCATGTTATGGCAAATAATCAAAAAATGGTTGATATTAAAATTATTATATTTTGTCAAAATAAAAATAAAAAACACCAATTCATGCATACGGTATTATAATGTATATTAAAAATATGTTTAAAAAAATGGATATTCATTTGATATTTGCTAAAGATTTCATTTAACACTGACTGTTATTAAATTATTAGTGTAAAGAAAAATTGTTACTTTTAGATGATGGCAAAGGTAATCTAAATGCAAAAATAATGAGCTGCACAATTAAATATTCAATATTACCAATATGGTACTGATATATTTTGCATACCCTACAATCTTTTCATGTACTTTCTTTGCTTTCCATCTGATTCCAAATACAAGCGAGGATATCAAATTCTGATGCCAATCCAGCACAATAACAACTGCTGATACAGGATGCTACTGGACATGAAACACTGTTTTTCAGCTTTCACAAAGCCGTTGAGTGCTCATGGGGGGCGATGTATACCGAAGATTTATTATTTGTGATTTAAAAAATGTTTTTCATTTAAAACATACACATACTGCACAGACAGCAGCCTTGGATTCAGTGCGCAATCGCGATGACATTTTGGTGTAGAACAGATCACACCTGCAGTATCTGTGATACCAGTCCAAAGCCTCAACCAACATGCTTCAACCACCATGGAATGCTAGCCTACTTACAACTGAGAAAACACAAAATCTGTGAGTTCCTCAGAAAAACTAGTGGTTTAAACACACAATGTGACTAAAAGCTAAATTAATCAGTTTATTAATATCACAAATGCATAAAGAACCACTGCGTGATTCCCATAATCTGCAGAAACAAATTGAGTGTGGCATATGACAGTTGTGCATGAATGGACCTTTGTGTGCCTGTGTGACATAAACTCACAAGACAGAATACGGATCATTACCCTGTATATGAGCCCTTTGTTCCCTTTGTTTTAATACCGGACTCCCTTCTTCCACTATGTCCTTAAATTCATTTCCTCCCCACCTGTTGTGCGATAAAACAGGAACAATACAAACTTCCACTTTAACCTGACAGCTAACGGGTTAATGCTGAGCTGTAATAAGCAGATGAGAGAAGGGGGAAATGACCAAATAGACAGGAGCTCCAATTTTAGAATTACACGGAAATGAATGAAAATTGCTCTGAAATGCATTGCCGTAGTCTTTCTTTCATTCGTACTTACTTTTAGCCCCTATGTGGTAAGCATATGAACTTCAATAACTTTTACAGCTCACATGCATCTAAATCTAGACCATCTGCATACTGAAAGTGACAGGTTGCTCTTAATTCTGCAGTTTAAAACTTATTTGATACAATCTTCAAAATTAAGGATCCAAAAGGAGGTTTTGGGTTCCCTATAGAACCTTTTAGTGAAAAGTTCTTAAAAGAATAGGGTTTTTTTTCCTTAGTGTGAAGAACATTTTATAATCTAAAGAACATTTTGTGCATTGAAAAGGATTATTTTTAAAAGGAGATGAGTGTATGAGATTTTGTAAAGACGTCTAAAAGTGTATGAGATTTCCATACTAAACAAAACATTAAATATGCTGTATCAACGCCTTAACTCATGAACTTCTCTTTAATATCACATAGCAATAAATGATGACTCACAAGACTATCAAGTCTATTGGTGCCAGACTTGTAGCTTATCCCGAACGTGTATCTGCCTGTTCCGGAATTCACCCAAACTCCCTGTAGATTTAACACTGACTGCAGACAGACAGACAAACAGACAGCTCCAAAAGTCAGCTCAGCTTCCCTGGGATCAGTCAGTGCACGAGCTATGAGGTCCAGCCAAAGGAAATGAACATTACCTGTTGATTTTGAGAGCGAATGCTCTTCGCTCTGACGCTGGCAGTGAAGCCATGCGAGTCTGATATCAGTCCACGCAGAGCCGCGGATAGCAGGACGAAGCGGGGATGATCGCTGATGGCATCGCAAGCCTCATCTTAGCGGTATCAGTGGCTTTGCTGGGCGGAAACTTCCGCATTTTAACTTCAACCCAAACAGAGTGGATTTACGAGAGAGAGAGAGAGAGAGAGAGAGAGAGAGAGAGAGAGAGAGGCTACTAAGATGAAGATAAGATTAAGATTGGGTTTGCTTGATAAACAAATGGGTTTAAATGGGTGACGACAGATAGCAGGACATTATAAACACAAGTGCCGGTTTACGTGAATTTATGAATAACCCATGATGACTAGATATCTGTTATCGTCGGTTCAACATAGTAAATATATGTTCAATTCATAAAAATATGTTTAGTAAAATATTATTGTTAAAATGATTTCATTGTTATTGTATTGTGATATATGACGAATAAGTGCAAGCCTACAGCCAGACCTTTGGTCAGTCAAGTTGCTGTAATCAGAAAGATGTGAAATAGGACAGCTGCGACCCCTGTCGACCGTGAATTGCGCTGCAACAATACATTTCTTGTTAAATGCAGTTCATTTTGAATTAGTTTTCATTTTATTTTTTTAGTTTAAAATTAAAAAGATTGTTATGTGTTTTTGTCATTTATATTTGTTTTTCGTTTTAATTTAATTTCCATTTTAGTACTTCAACTTGAACTTATTTTATTTTAGTTAAATGTCAAGCAAAATGGGATCATTTTTGCAACCCTGTTACTAACATTTGGGTTTAAACGCCAGTTTTTTTATTATTATTATTATTATTCATTAAGTAAACATCAACATATTAAAATAATTAAGTATTTTTTTAATTAAAAAGTATTTATTGATCAACTTATATTTTCCAAATATTCAATAAAAATGCTGTACTTATTTTGTGTAAATTAAATGTTTGGTCCGTCAATAGTTTGCTAAACAGCTGTTCTGATCTTTGTATAAATCAGGGCACACATCTGTTGTTAATTATCACCATATTTAATTTAATGATTTATTTTATTGAATTGTTTGTATATTAATTTAAATACATTAAATAAAGCGTGCAAATGTTCAACACAACAGTTTTACCATACACATCAAGTACATAACATTCAATCCGTTTTTATATAGGAACTCTCACTGCAAGTCAATGCGCAGGTCGGACCGTGATTACAGACACACAGCATATCGCCCCTCAAAGAAATATTGCATTTTTATTACAAACTGGACGACAGATCTTACTCTGCAAGTCACATTTTATAGGAATACTTCATCTAAAAGCTCTTATTTCGTAAAGTGTAAGTTGTCTTTTATTTATGTTTATAAGCTTCGAAATGAATGCATGGCGCTTGTAGATGTCTAGCGGTGCCAAACCGCACTGTATTGCCAGCCAAAATGACAGCACATGTGTCTCTAAGATCAGAGTTCTTATCTGTCAAACATGATTAAATATAATAATGTCAGATATATGTTCGACCTACCCTGAGTAATCTTGTCACTGAAGAATGAATGTCCTATCATATGCATTTATATATAACCTCATTTAATCTGAACTCCAATTTGTGTGTTTCTAGATTCTCATTGGTCCAAAAGATCTCAGTAATGGAGGAGGAGGATGAATGTCCGGAGTTAGTTCCCATCAAGGAGAAGCCTTCTGGACCCACAGCTCAGATACCTGTTACCATCATCACTGGATACTTGGGTCAGCTTTTAAGCAGTGACCATGTCTATATCACTCTATAGATTAGATAAAGCATACAAAAACCTTTTTTGAACTTAAAAATATGATTTATGTATAGGATTAAATTAAAATATACTCTATAATATGCAAATACAGGTTATTATATCCTTGCATAGAAGAAGCCATAATTTTCCTCTTAATGGCTTAATTTTATTTCTCTTTTTTCCATATACAGGTGCAGGGAAGACGACACTTTTGAACTACATATTAACAGAGCAACATAATAAACGAATAGCTGTCATACTTAATGAATTTGGTGAAGGTAAGTTATAAAATGAGCAAACTAATAAGCGATCAAAAGACCTCTAGTGTAGTTCTTATGCCAGGAAATTTTTTTAATCCGTCCCTCTGGATCATGACCAGAAGAGGGCAGCAAATTCATTCCCTATTTCCTCAATCAGTGCAGTAGAGTAGTAGGATCTTAATGCTTGTCAAGGACCCATATTTTCATTGTGATTTGGTCTCTCTAACATGTTCATCTCTTTGGATGTTCCATAAATATACCATAATTATTTTGGCATATTTTTTGCACAGAAGTTACACAGGTTAAATCTCTCCTGCAGGCAGTGCTCTGGAGAAGTCTCTAGCTGTGAGTCAAGCAGGAGAGCTCTACGAGGAGTGGTTGGAGCTGAGGAACGGCTGCCTGTGCTGCTCTGTAAAGTACGGCCGTTCAGACTACCTCCAAATACTGGGACAAACTGTCTTTAAAGTATATGGGTGAATGTAGTGGGTGTGTGTGTCCTGTAGTTATGTGAAGAATAAATATAGTTCCATCTGGACCACACAACTATTGTTGGACTTCTAAGATGGATTAAATATAAACCCACTATTTCTGCTTGCCCATTACATTCCAGTAACTACACTTTTGTCCTTGTTGTAACTACTCAATTTGATCCGCAAAACAAAATTGAGTTGTCGGAAATACTAGTTAACCTAAGGTTGTTGTTTTTTTCTTCTTCAGTTTTGTGACTTTCTCATGTAGGATATGAATGAATATACCTGCAAAGTTTTGACACTCTTAGGTGTTGTGAAATGCAGGTACAACATTTCGGACAATTTTGATGTTCGGAGGTCAATTTGTCCCCCCATTTTGTGGTTAACTGCAACTGCACAGACCCAAAATAAAAATAAAAAAAATTATTTTTAAAAGCCCTCTGAGGGCCTTTAAATTTACATTTATGCAAATGTAAATACTTTTATCCAAATAAATGTGCACATTGCATTGAAGGTGTACATTTTTATCAGTTCAAGAATGTTAATTTTGCTGGGAATCGAACACATGATTTTGGCTTTGCTAGCACCACGCTCTGTTGTTTGAGCTTCAAGAAAGGACACAAAAATAAAACAAAAACAGTTAAAATAAAAAAAATAAAATAAAAAAAAGTTAGAATACTGTTTATAATATATTCATATTTTTTAAAAAACAAATGGTTAAAAATTGTTGTCAAATACAG
>CM074446.1:18184683-18399683 GCA_037101425.1 Elopichthys bambusa
GCATCCCAAAAATGATAACAAAGACATGCTACATCAAATAGGGGGCCAGTAACAGCAGAAGAGTTGTGGCAGGGTGTGGCAGATTAAAGTATGAGCTATTATTTTGGGGAAATTTTAGTGGGAATTTTAGTGTTGTTCAGCTGTTATTATTAATTGTCACTTTTCGGACCATTAGTCAACAAATCCTCGGTAAACACCACAGGTGTTATAATAGCAACAGGTATGAAGGTTAATATTTAATTTAACCGAGCTGACGTGTTGCTAAAACCCAGCTCAATCACAGATCATCGCTTCAAGTCAGTTCAAGTTATTTTGAAAAATCAAGTTCAAAGTTGGACCAATGCATTATTCAATTTCCAAACCACCACCAGAATACCTGTGGCATAGAGTCTAAACATGATGGAAAGAAATTGAACTGTCATGCATGCATGCATTCATTTGAATGTTAACAGCAGAATTGACGTTGCATCTTTTGCAGCATCTTGCGCTTGAAAGATGCAGCACTCAAGCTAAAAGAAGTTCAGCTTTTAAAAAACGTGCCTTGTTTTTTCTCACTCCACTGCCTGCGTCTCATGTTTTTCAATGCAAAAACACATGCAGTGTGAATGGCCGCTTTGACCTATCAAATTTCATTTTTATTTTTGTACTGTTGATTGTGGAGGACGCACTGCCTCTATTGTGTACTCCGAAAAAATGCCCCTGAAGCATTGGTGGTAATAGGAATGAATTTGCATTCATAATGTTCCAGGACAGCTTAATCCAAAAACAAATGTACACCAGTCTTGAGCTCTCAGAAGAGCTGGTTGGCATTCATTGAAGGCTTTTGGTTGTTTTGGGTTTTTTTTTTATGGTGAAGCTGTGTTATTTCTTTTTTTATGGACAATAGGGGATAAAATCCTCACTTTATAGTCATGCTGTGCCTTTAATTATAATGTACAACACTGATGCAAAAATGGGGGTCGAACATGTTCTGAACTAAATGAAATAGCCCCGCTTGCTTCCATATCCCAACGCCCACACACTCTCTTGTTAAAAAGATGTGATTCATGTATGCAAACCTGAGTTGGGACTCTCTAACTCTTGACCCTCATTCAGAAATGGCTCTCATACAGCCTTTCAGCAAACCTAGACGCAAAATTATAGTCCACTTCAAATTACCCATTACCTGACAGAACTTAAGGCCACAGAAGCTGCTCAGTCTCTGCATCTTGTTCTCTTTTATATGTTTTAGGGCTTTCGATTCAATGCATTATTTAGTACAGTTAATCACATAAAAATTAATGCATTTAATCATGCCCTTTGACCCATATGTACATTTTGTACTAAGGAATTTTCCTATCATCAAGGTTGAAGTACCACTTAGCTCTGCTAAAAATTTATTTTTTAATTTTATGGATATTTTTTTATATTAGATTAAAGAAATTATATTCATGTGAATATGAATTTACACATATATATATTTTCTCTTTATTCTGTGAAACATAAAAGATGACATTTTGAGATGTCTGCTGTTTTTTTTTGTTTTTTTTTGTCCATACAATTGAAGTTAATGGTAACCAAAACTGGTTACTGATCTGAGTGACTGTAGGCGATTTTTCCACTGCATTGTAAGGTTCGGTATGGAATGGTACGGCTCACTTAAATAGTACCACCTTGGTTGAGGTTCCAAGCATGCCATACCGATACTAAATGTGTTAAACACTGCAGATCACTGATTGGTCAGAGAGAATCGTCACTACCAGCATCATTGGATTTGAAACACGAGACCCCAAACCCGCAGTATAATTTGTTCACTAAACTACTTGACTTAAACGACCGTCGCATGCAACTTAAAGAAAGAAATGGCTGTATTATGTTTAGTAGACGAGGTGCAGACTCGTTGGTAGACGAGGAGCGGATCCATGGCAGTAGAGGCGGCATAACCAAAGTTATGTCCCTTTAAGACAAGTCATTTCACTCAGCGGCCATCTTTGAAACGCCTCTCGGGCATTCAAATGCAGCTCCTATCTCTTTGAATGGGGAAACATCAAATTCTCTAAAGCGGTTTGCCAAGCTTTCGATTCAAGTTCATATTTGAAATCACCAATGAAATCTGACAACAACGGTCTCATAAATTTTGTTTCTAAACGCTCAAATCATGACGAGAAATTTTATTTTTCAGGCTGGATCAAGCTAATGCGCAGTCCTAAATGTCCTAAATCTTTTGTGCTTCATTTCAGAAGTGCACGTCTGACTGTTTCTATAGAAACTATATAGAGCTTCTAACAGCCAATGCAATGATGCGATGACTTTACCAATCAGCGATTTTTTTTTTTTTTTTTTTTTTTTTTTTTTTTTTTTTTTTTTTTAGAAGGCGGGACTTATTCTGCCATATTGCACGTTGCACTTTCTCCCATTCAAAACAATACGAGTGAAGCGTCTTGTGTTATTCTATAGTTTTTGGCATAACTATATGATCAGTCTATAATCCCACCCACTTTGAAGCGGTACTAAACTGCAGTGGAAAAGCAAACTGAAAGTAAAGGGAGCCGAGCCGACCCATGCCGTACCAAGCTGAGCCGAACCGAGTATTACCACGCAGTGGAAAAGCGCCATTGGACAAGGGCCAAATAGTGATGACTGGACAGCTGGGTCAGAGCATCTCCAAAATGGAAAGTCTTGTGGGGTGTTCCTGGTATGCAGTGGTTATTATCTACCAAACATGGGGCAAGGAAGGACAAACAGGGGACTAGTCAGGGTCATGGGTGCCCAAGGCTCATTGATGCACGTGGGGAGCCAAGGCTAGCTGTCTTGTCTGATCACACAGAAGAGCCACTGTAGCTCATATTGCTAAAAAACGTAATTCTGTCCATGACAGAAAGATGTCAGAACACACAGTGCATCACACTCTGCTGCGTATGGGGCTGCATAGCCGCAGTCTGACCCCTGTTCACTGCCGAAAGCGCCTACAATAGGCACATGAGCATAAGACCATGGAGCAATGAAAGAAGGTTGCCTGGTCTGATGAATGGCTGGGTGTGTGTCATGGGGATGCTTCTTTGACATTTACCTCTTACAGTACCTAAAGGTTGTTGCAGACCACCTACACCCCTTGATGGCCCCTGAATATCTTGGTGTCAGATACCACAGGGCACATTCAGAGGTCTTGTGGAGTCCATGCCTCGAAGCATCAGAGCATTTTTTGCAGGGGACCTACATGATATTAGGCAGGTGGATTTAATGTTGTGGCTAATCAGTTTATATTATTTAGTGTTTCACAGAAGAAAATGTCATACAGGTTTGGAGCAACATGAGGGTAATGCTGATGGAATTTTATTTTTTTGGATGAACTATGCCTTTAACTACTTTTTTTTCTTTTGAATTTATGCTTCAATGTTTCCAGAAACTTACTTCTTGATATATAATTAGGAAGTGACAGCGGGTAATACGCTGCACAAAGGAAAGCCACTTTGCCAAAAGGTTATGTTTCTGATTAATAGTTAAAAAAGAAAGAAAGAACATGAGATGTAATACCATAAAGTTCACAGACGTCCTTTAAGATGTGAAGACTTATTCAATTGTCTGCAGTTGTTCAGCTCTGTTAAACTACACAGCCTTTTGTCACACTGTCACAGGCGCTTCAGTTGTTGTCTAGGAAACGGCATTAACGCTAGCCGCCGCTGAATTACCACGCATTTAAATGTCCAGCCAGTTTGTGTAGGAGAGAATGAGTTTAGAGGAGCGGATAAGGATGCAAGCCGACAAAAGGAAATTGCCTGAAGTGAAGGGCATAATTTCTCGTCTTCATCAGTAGGCATGAAATGCAAGGATAGTGTGATTTACAGGGGAAATATTTGATAAGTTGTCATGGAAACTCTTAGTCTGCTGTCCACTAAAGTTGTGTGTTTTTTTTCCATGTGAAAAATCCCCTCAACACATATATATACACACACACCCACGCAGCACTTCCATGTGGCACTTTCCCAATGTGTAAACAGCTCTCCTTCCAGAATGTGCCTCCTTCAAAGCCTGCATAAATGAAAAAGAAAAAAGCCTATGTAGTGTCTGCACTTGGACCTTTCCTTTCCACTTTGCTCCCAGTTATTTATTTGGATACTTGTCAAGCTCTCTGTGTTAACAACCCTTTGCAGTGATGATGAGAGCTTGATGGTTGATTGATTGATTAATTTGCTCTTTGTGGATTTGAGATAGACTCTTGGACCATTTTCAACTGGTTAATGCATTATGATTCATCATCTGACAAATTACAGTTCAAGTTACATATCCATATACGTCATTTGATGTAATTTGTGAACAGTTTTCAAGAATGGAAACTCAATGAAAGGTTATCACCATCTGGCACCACTTATTTTCTATTGTTGTAAGAAAGCCATATATAGGGTGGGGTTTCAGCAACTACTTCAAAATACATTTCAGTGAAAACTGCACAAAATCATATTTGGATTGCAATTATTACTGCTTTAAATTGTCTTTAAATACGTCTTTAAAAAGTCAAAGCCAAGGCTTTAATATTTATTTTTTATTTCATTTCAGCTTTCAGTTAACAAACAAAATACTTAATAGCTTTAGTTAACACTGCTTCCTGTAAGTGGTCACAGGAGATTCATTTAAGATGCATGTTACTTCTAGTTGTAAATGACAATTTGTCTCACCTGACCACTTGTGATATTTTATATATATATGTATATATATATATAATATATATATTTTAGTAGTGCCAGGTGTCTTAAATATACAATTGGACTGATATGATACTGATATATTGTGCATCCCTAATCGTGATATATGAATATATGGTAACACTTTACAATAAGGTTCATTAGTTAACTACATTTGTTAACATGAACTAATAATGAACTGCACTTATACAGCATTTATTAATCTTTGTTAATGTAACATGTCTGTTGTGTGGGGGGAACTCAGAGGACAAACGCGCACACACTTTGTAGATTGTCAAATGGAACAAAACTATACCCAGTAAGAAAGCAAGCTGATGGAAGACGGAAGCACAACACGACTTCATCCAAACCTTTATCTTTTTTCCTGTGAATTTTCTGTAAAAAGCAGTCCAAACACTATTACTGTAATTTCTTCTTGCCCGTCTTCGACCATGTTGTGTGCTCTAAACTCACATTTGACCACGAGAGATTTTGGGAGATTTCCCATGTTCACAGTCGGGGAATCTGGGTAGCACTTCAGTATAGGGGACCATTATCACTTTTAGCTAGTTGTTTATTAGCCTGCTTATTGGCTGCTTATTAGTACTTATAAAGCACATATTAATACCTTATTCTGCATGACCATATTCTGAACTCCCTAAATCCTACCTAATGCCTGAATTTAACCACTACAACAACTACCTTACTATTAATAAGCAGTAAAGTTGGAGTTTATTGAAGGAAAAGTCATTGCTAATAGTTTTTTTTTTTTTATCGTCATGTTTGTGCTCTCTCACATTTTAAAAATCTTTTAATGTGGGCCAGCCTTAACATGTGCATGAGTTTTAGCTGATAACGACATCATCAGCTCAACAAAACACATGTAAGGGATGACACAGTGGTGAAGTTACAAGTGAGAGTGACCGTGCATTATATTTGTTTAGAGAGAGAGTGCAATCTGGCTTACAGTCAGCTTTCTCCTCAAAAGAGTCTGATGCATGAAAGCAGCTTTCTGCTGCTTGCCAATGTACATACAATAGCTACAAGTGTTGTTCACAATATACTGACCCAAGTACTGTTTTCTATCATGCGCTGTGCACGTTTGTGATGATGTAACATGAACACAATTGCAACGGGGTTCGATAGAATGTGAGTGTGAAACCAGACCAATGCTGCGGATGGCGCCCGAAACAAACACACTCTGATTCGGACTATGGCAAACATGCCCAGTGTGAAAGCCCCCTAAGATTTGTCCAGCACATAAACCAGAATGACTTTTCATAAACCTGTATTGAGGTCTATTGAGTACATTATTATAATTTTGCCACATATTAGGTAACTCTGATATTTTTCCATTAAGAAAAATAATGCTTTAATATTGTTCATAACATTTATTTTTATAAGGAATTCCTCCGTATCCGAGTGCGCACAAAATGCAAACACCTGTAGTAGAAAAAAACCCATCAAGACTTTAGTTATTACATTTATATTCACCTCACTTTACTGAGATTCTACTCAAGCATTTCAAGTATGTCTGTCTCTGTTGGACACTGAAGGAGATCATGCTGGTTGAGCTCGAGCCGAATACTTTGAGAAACAGCAGAAGAGATTTTCTTAAATGAATTCCCACAGCCTGTAAAATAGAGTTTGGAAATTGCTGTAAAATGACACTGCAGGGGATCCGGAAGCATGAATGGTCAAGGCACTGGAAAAGATTCCTTTTTCTTTGAGGAACTAAATAATGTGTTGCTTCAGGGACGGCAGGAAATGTTGTGTTGATGCATTCAAAACCAAAACAAAATCTATATGGCACAAAACATAAGTGCCATTATCAGACGTTGTGTTAACACATATACTCCTTGTGGATTTCTTTGCCCTTTGTGTTTGTGCATGTGTCTGCATTCATGCATGTTTGCGAAAAACAATAAAATCAGCGTCACTGAAAAAGCCCTTTTGATAAGTGACTCCAGCCACAGGTAATCAGGTTTATGGTTTCCTAGCAACAATGCCCTTTCAGATCCCCTCCAGAACAAACCTGACCGAGCTTTCGTGTCCACTTTGAATTGAACATAGACCACTGCAGGATTTCATTTTAATTGCTTGATTGTCTCATTTGTTTTATATAACCTGAAATATTGTGTGTTTGTAATGTAAAAATGTATTTTGAAGTATGTGTGTGTGTTGCTCATTTCTTGCAACATCTTTTTTTGTATGTTCCCTTCAGGGTAAGATGGTGAAAGGCATGGGAGGGGCTATGGATCTAGTGGCCAGTGCTGGAACTAAAGTTGTTGTTACAATGGAGCACTCTGCTAAGGTAGGTGTAATCATATGAGACTGCGTTATGCTGGCTTTCTATATTGCATATGAATTTGTTAGCAGTTTGTAAATAAATAAGAATTTGATGTAGCATAACTTGTATTTCAGACACAATGTGGATGCCTATTGTGTTTCATTGTGCTCTGCTAATGAAATTAGTTCCAAAAGAAGCCAAATAATCATGCTTTGCATGTCACAGAGCAACTGAAAGCCGTTCTGGAATGTCGCTAATGAAGACAAGCGGAACGACAAACAATAAAGTTTTCCGGTGCTGTTATAAGCAGGGGTTCAATTTGGCTGGAATGATCCTGAGTGACATTCCGGGACCTTGGAATGGAATTTATTTTCTTTCTTATTCAATTTTGATGCAGTTTTTCCAATTTCCATTTAGTGACTGTACTTCTTCAAAAAAATAATTACAAAAATTCATTACATATTTATGCTTTCCTCTTAGCAGTAGCAAATTAAAAAATATATAATGCAGCTAAAAGTGTGCAGTTTCCAATATATGTACATCCCTTCAATTTTTTTTTATTTTTATTTTTTTTTTGCTGTTATTTTGAAATAAATTAATACTTTTATTTAGCAAAGATGCATTTAATTGATCAGAAGTGACAGTAAAGACTTTCAGATTGATAAAATAGAGTTCTATTTCAATTAAATGCTGTTCTTTTGAACTTTCTATTCATCAAAGTATCATAAAGAAAAGTATATCACGGTTTCCACAAAATATTGAGCTGCACAACTAGTCAATATTGAAATTAATAAGAAATCTTTCTTGAGCAGCAAATCAGCATATTACAATAGTTTCTTAATGATCATGTGACACCGACTAGAGTAATGATGCTAAAAATTCAGCTTTGCAATCACTGAAATAAATTTAAATTTGAAATCTATTATTCTGTTTTTAATCTACAATTTAAAGTAACTGTTTTCTATTTTAGTATTTCACAATATTATTGTTTTTACTGTAGCTTTGGTAAGCATAAGAGATTTTTTTTTTCTTTTAAAAAAACAAAAAAAATCTTACTGACTCAGAATAGCAATTATAATTAATAGCAATTTTGCTTGGTATATTATATATGCAGTCAAGTTTAGAACCTGGGATCCTTCGTGTTAAAGCAAGAATCATACCAATGGACCGACATATCATATAGGTATTAGTCATATTTGTATATTTATCCATGTCATGTCATACCTTTCCTAGGTCACCAGAATCACCACTAAATTTGAAGACTTTCCCCACCTCCGAAATCCCAATTTAAAACCTAGTTTTTTAAGAATGTCAGCACTTTTGGAACACTGGTTAGAAAAGTAATATAACTGATGTCTCTTTCCCTTGAGAGGATAGTAAATCAGTTCTCGAAGATTAAAGGTATAAGCGTTGTACCTTGTGTTTTATGAAGATACAATGTGATATTTGTTGTAATTTCTCTAAGTAGTTTTATTTTAAATGTAGAAGCAAGTGATAATTGCATCAATCAGTTTTAATGAACAGATTCTTATTGAGTCACATTGCATGGCACATATTCCCTGTGAGAAGGGCATCATTATTTCCCGTGAGTGACAGAATCTCTTTTCCCTAAGCAGACATTTGGAGAGGCGTCAGTATTCTGAGAAGCTTTCAGCTGTGCAGACAGTGGTCTGCATACACAGTGTCAATGGTGTATGCTACGCGTGTTTGCAACCTTAAAGGATAGTTACCCAAAAATGAACATTCTGTCATTATTTACTCACCCTCATGTTTTTCTCAAATCCTTATGCTGCTTTTTATATGTTGATTTTTCTTGTAAATAGAATTTCTTTGCCATTCAGTTCATAGTTACCAGGGGCTCCAAACAGCAAAGGAAACACACCCACACCAAAAAGCTAGGGATGCACAACACATTAGTACCTTATTGGTTTGGTTATTGCCTAATATTAGAGACATACAATATTGGATATTTGCCTTCTCATTACAGATGTTTTTACATTTAGACAATAATCTAAGACTCACTAAAAGTTCATCTTTAACCAATATTAATTTAATAACAATGTTAAATACAATCTTCAGCAAATCTCAAAATGAATATCCTTTTTTCATACTGCACATTATATAATGTTGTAATACCTAATTCACCTTTAGCATTTAAAATGACTGATTTTATTTTTTTAGTGTTTTATTTTTCCAAGTGCAAATTAATAGCCCTTCTTGTTGGCAGAGGCTATTTACACTTACTCCGCCCACCATTGTCTAATTGAACCAAACAAAATTAGAAAAGAAATCCCGCTACTAAGTGGAGCAGTAGCATGGAGAGTAAGGTGGGTTCCACTAGCTTTTGACCAACCCAAGTTCGAATCTGCCTTTTTCCGAACTTATTCTTCTCCCTTTTCCCTTTTCACATATCAGCTTAGAAAGGCATTAATTTTAAATAGAAACAAAGAAAATATTTGAAAAGTGGAAATAAAGTGCTTAACGGGTCTTTAATAGTGGGAATAAAGTGTTTAACGGGTATTTAAAAGTGAGAATTAAGTGTTTAATGTGTATTATAGGGCTAGGGCCTTAGGGGCAAGTAATGTCCCAATAAGGCAGCATCCATTTATGATTTTAATAAATATGATCATTATAGGGAAGTGGGTTTTGGCAGCCCACTCCCTGGATGCGTTATGGTCAAAGGTGGAAAAATAAAAATGGTGGCCCAACTCGCAAATGTGCTGTGGTGCAAAAGATGCGCAATATATACAAATATTACAATATAAACAATATATAAAACTGTACAAAAGTTTATAAAATATATAAAACTGTACAAAACTGTTCAAAAATGAGTGACAATGAGTGACTCTTTTATACTATTGCACCCATAATCTACATCAAACATAAATAAACGCATAAAATGCATACCAACATCATGTTACGTTCTTTTAAGACAAAAATGAACATCAACCCAACATTTCCCACAACATACAGTACCATCCATTCCACATCCGCATTATTGCGAAGACTTGACCGAGCCCATGAGACCAATGGTCAGCCCAATCCCGCGGTTTTAAAATGCCAGGAGCATAACGAGGCGCTGAGCATCTATTCCATGCTGATTCACTGAGCGCTCTGCATTTTTTCACCGGTTGCCTCGAGTTGAAGAATGTTCAACTTTGGGTAAAACACAGCGCTCATCACTGTCACTTTGTATCCAGCCATCCAATCACAGTGGAGGAGGGGCGGGACAAATACAACACTGACAAACTGACACATTCTGCTTGTACAACTGCAACAGATGACAACAACAAGCATAATAACAGAAGCAAATAATTTAAAACAAGAGCCAGAGCAAATACTTTACATTGTATCGACATTTTTATATAGAAACAGTACAGAAACAAACTATCTATGAAATAAGATGCTAGTAACACTTCTGAGGATATTCCGTATTATAGCAAGCAAGGCGTCTCTACTTAAAAAAAGTGCTCACAGTTTTCAAATGGCTAAAAACACTTTGGTGGACACACAGTTTTAATATTTGTGCATCACTACAAGAAAGCATCATGAAAGTATCATAAAATTGGCTTCCACCATGCTTCCACCAGACACGAGCAGCGCAATGTGAAGCGACAAAAGCAAATAGAAACAATTATAATCAGTGATCCTGTCTACACTGGATGCGACAAATTCCCGAAACAAAGAACAAATAGATTTGCAATGGTCTATTTGTTACGTCTGTAGACAGCCTTAAGGCGCAACAGTTGCGTCCGATGTAGACATAGTGTTATGCTTTACATTCCAAGTATTTTAAAGCCATACAATAGCGTCTTTAGGTTCTTTAGGTACAGATTTAGTAGCGTATGCAGTGCATTTTGTTGTTCCAACTCACTACATCCTGTAAAACAGATGCCTCAAATGAAATCTTCATGCTGTCTATTATAATAAAACTAGTGGCAGGCGCTAAAAAAATTTCAGACATGGATATTGATGCTTTGCTGTGTCCATCATCAAAACACCCTATTGGACATAAATGACACCGTTGCTCATTAATCTGTCAGAGTTCAGTGTTCCCATCTGTGAAATGTGCTTAAATTTGTTCCAGGGTTGCGAATAGTCTCGATTATGACAGTCATGACATAATTCCCTTCACACCATTCAGATCACATTGGTCCAGGCAGAGATGGCGTGAAAGACGAGAGATGGGCATAGAAAGATATAGCTGCTGTTCACATGCTCCCTTTGCTTTGTTCATGCTGGCAGTGGCTGCCCTGGGGGAAGGCTAACAGGGCCAGCTGCCTGCCCCTGGTGGGATGAGCTCTCTGGACATGAGTAGAATTAACCACCATCAGCTATCTAATTATTATCCCCTGATCCAACAGAACATGGAGTCAGCAGGGCCACTGTATCTGTTACGGTTGATGATGAACACAGCTAGCTTAGAGTGTTTCTGTACCCATGGACTAAGAGGATGACAAATTTAATTTCAGAATTTAATTGAGAATTCTTTTTTTTACTTTTAATTCCTGAATCTAAATTCTAAATTGACCATGCAGAGTTGAAATTCAGATTTATAATTAAAATGGAATGTAGTGTAAATAAACTAGTTTTTTAAACTAGAAACTACGTTTCTCAGCTGGATAAAACAAACCAGTGTCTCGCTAGTAAAGTTTTGATGGATGAGGATTGCAATCAGGGTAAAAACTATTGCGGTGACGTACAGGAGTTGTACAGTAAGCACATGTGAGTCCGTTATATTGATGCACAAACAAACCATGTATGAACAACTCTCGATGTCTTTGTTGTATTTATGCACAGACACATTTTAGTACATTCACGTTGTTTCCACAACGTGGAACGTGGTATTTCTACTCCAATTCGTTTTTTGAAATATAAACATTTAAATCGTAGCTGTCATAACTGATTTATGCAAACATGCATTAAATATTGAAGAACATTAAAAATTATAATGAATATGTAATATGGCATATATTTATATTTATCATATATTTAATATGGCAATGCTCCTCTCTAGAGCTTGTTTTTCTAGTTTATGGTCACTGAATATGGTTTTTCTGAGGAAAATTTGATGTTGCGTGACGTTTACAAGCGGTTTTATTGAAGTCTTTCTGCAGTTGAAACACTGATTTAGCGATTACACTTGACATGATATGGATTTCAGTAAGTTGTACTGTATCTTTTAACATACCTTCAGATGTTCATTCATGTTTATTGTGCACTGTAACTGGTATTAAGCGGAGGAGATGATCGATTCACGTGTGTTTCGTGCTGAAGCATCTCTTGAACTGAGCTGCGCTACAGCGATCTGTCACGCCACATTAAACAGCGCCAAAACTGTATTTATTTTTTGAATTTCATAAAAAAATGGACATCATTTGAAATCTGAGACTTTGTTTCATATCAAAAGTAACAAAGCACAAAGATTATTGTGATTTATTGGATGGGAGGTGCGCTACATTGTTCCATTCATTCATCAACTGAAAACAGGACAGACGAATCGATTCTTGGGATTTAAGAATCAGTATCGGTTTGTAAAAATGAGAATCAATTAAAATCATATATATATATATACATATATATAGACATTTTATTTTTGAATTTATTGTTTTTATGTGTGCTAATGAAACTCCTACAGTATATTTTATAGTCTTTGTTTTGTTATTTGATGTTTTTATAGGGTGGTAAACACAAGATTATGGATAAGTGCAACCTGCCTCTGACTGGAAAACAGTGTGTGGACCGTATAATCACAGAAAAGGTGGGTTTTGATTTAAGAGTCATTGATTTTACCCTTTTAACATAGACTGCTTTAATCAACAGCCCACACCCGTCTCTTCTGGTAAAGAATAAATGTCATCTATTCAGCATCTTATCACTTCATCATCTTATCACTTCATCAATATACCGAGTCAGCCTCAGATAAAACTTCAGTCACCACATTGAAAAGCTGTAAAATTGCTTTGCTCTTTTCCCTTAACGCATGTGCAAATACATAAGGGGACATGACGAATTGTTATGACACTGCACATAGGCAGTAGAAAATGGAAATCCAATTATTAAACAAACCCTAATCAAATCTCCTGATCGGAGCAACATTACATATCGACTGTTTTTTTCAAACGCAGAGCTCTTTAATGTGAATGTTACTTAATAATATTATTAGCCTTGCCACATGGCCAGGGTTCGGAGAGCTGAGAGTCCCAGATGGATTGTGGAGGCTAAGGATTTGTTGTCCTCTCATTAAAAGAGCCTTAGGAGACAGTTCGTAGGCTATCTCAGCTGCTCAGAGCTTCTGGTTTTTATGAACTGCTGTTGGCACTTGTTGAGCTGGCCTCTTGTCTCACCAGCGGTATCACTGGACTGTAGAACAGCAGTCTTACCTGCCTTCCTGCTTACCTTTTAGTAATCTCTCTCCCCCACTTCCTCTTTATATGCTTTGCCAGCGTTTGCTTTTGTAACAATCACACAACGTGGTTTCCAATGAAAGGATTCTGTCAACATTTAGAAAGGTTAGACCTCTCCAGTTACACTGCCACCACCTTCTATTCAGCCTGTGTTTGTCATGCCACCCTGCTGTTCAACACAGCCCCCTGTCTGTCAGCCTAACAAGCTGAGCTTTAGGTCTGGTTGTAATAAGAACCGCTCGGCTATTTAACCTTCATGTTCTGCAAGACCCCAAGGCCATTTTAATAGCTCAAGAAACATGTTTAACATTAAAGTATCTGCTTGATACTTGGTGGCTTTTTCTATTCTTATGAAAACTGATTACAAAGAACTGATTATAATTTCAACATGATAACATTCTTCAAATAACAAATTGTTATATTTTGTCTGTTTTTTGGTCACAGATATTACAGATTAGTTTGCACATGTTAAAGGTGACCTATTATGCCCCTTTTTACAAGGAGTCTCTGGTGTCCCCAGAATATGTCTGTGAAGTTTCAGCTCAAAATGCACCATGGATTTTTTTTATTATACCATGTTTTAACTGCCTATTTTTAGGTGGGAGAAAAAATGTTCTGATTTGGTGTTTGCACCATTAAATGCAAATAAGCTTGTGCTCCCCGCCCCCAGGCTCACAATTCCAATACACTGAGGCATAAACAATACAGGAGAAGCTCACACAGCAAATATAACTCTCAAAATGGATCATTACAAACTGTTTGTGATGCAGCATATCAGATCACATAGCTATGGCATGTATTTTGTGGATGTTTGCTAACGTTTGACTCTAAATGAGTTTGATAGCGTGCTGCATGGCTAATGTGGCTAAAGCTACACACTGTTGGAGAGACTCCATATGAATGAAGATAATAAGCGTAATGCAAGCGTTTTCGGGTTATAAATTAAAATAATGACATGGCTCTGGTCTCCGTGAATACAGTAAGAAACAATGGTAACTTTAGCCACATTTAACAATACATTAGCAACGTGCTAACGAAACACATTCAGAAATGCATTCAATTTGCAAACATCACGAAATATATAAAATTGGATCATGAACAGTTGGTATCGATCAGTCTTTGAGAATGTTTTACTGACCCTTGTGTGCAAAGCAGTCTGGTGTAAAATGACTTGCACGTACTGGTATATGAATTTATTTAGACATTATGAGTGGCTCTTTTTTTCCAACATGCTTGCAGAGAAAGGCTTACCAAAACGAAGTTACTGAGTAGTCCTTTTTCACATTTTCTGGGTTGGTAGATGCACCGGGGACCCGATTATAGCACCTAAACACAGAAAAAGTCAGATTTTCATGATGTCCCCTTTGACATTTTCTGATTGATGTAAACAATATAGTTGTTTATTTTGGTTATCAACTTCATTTAGTAATTCACACCCAGTTGTTGGTTATTTTTTTTTGTTGAATTACACTATTGTTCAAAAAAATTTATGTTTATGAAAAAATGTCTCATGCTCAACAAGGTTGCATTTATTTGATAAAAAATAGAAAAAATAGAAAAACCCCAAATAGAAACATTATTGTCCTGAATAATATTGTTTCTGAATAATAGTAATAATAATAAAAAAAAAACCTAATACAGCTTTTATTAATGAAGTTGATGTTAATTTATAATATATACTATTGTTCATTGTTAATTAATATTTATTCACAATACGTTAATTAATGTTCATTTATACAGCTTGATAAAAGCATATGCAGAAACTAACATTAAGATAAATGCTATAAATGTAATGTTTTTTTTTTTAGTTAATTAACATGAATTATGAATTATAAATTTTGAAAATATTGTTGACCCCAAACTGTAAAGTTACTCTCAAAAGAACATGAGGGTTAAGCTGTCATTTTGTACCTTCCACAAAAGTGTTACAGAGAAAGAGCAACTGTTTGAGCCAATTAATGAAACTTAACGTGTGATTCATATGTTAGTTATTGGACTTATTTTTATCATAAGATGCTTAGATTTTTATTATAAGTTTTTTTCTTCTCATAGAAATGTATAGTACAGGGCAAACATTGTTTCCTAGAATGCATATGAATCTAAAAGTAGTTTTCTGAGCCAATTTGCCACTTGTCATTTCAGCAGCACGCATATCTCCAGCGATGGAAGTTTTTATATAAACATCACTGGCAAGCTGTGATGTGATTACACCATCCATCTTGCCATATTTGACTGTTCAATTTGCCTTCCCCTGATTGTTGAAAAAAATAAGCATGCAGCACAATATCTCTGAGGAGAGAAACATTTTTTTTGGACTGTCAGAGTTTACAGCTGGGACTCTTGCAGGTAGATTAATCCTATCGCCTGCATTGTTACACACCCAAGCAAATCCTCCAGCAATTAGAGCCTCTCATTCAAGTGGAAGAGAGTATACAGAGACAGCAGGCTCAAGGCGAAACGACAGCAAGTGTGCTGCCCATGGCAGGTTGTGCTCCACAGGTATTGGGTGTAATGAGACTACAGGAACATTAGATCAGGGTCACATTGAACATTAAAAACAGACTACTGGTTTCATGCAAACATACATGATTTGGTTCAGTAATAGCCTTTAGCATGCGCAATGCATGCCCTTGACCTCTTGCAACTCATTGTGACGCAGACAAATGTGTTTTTATGTCTCATTAAACAACATGTATTAAGTATTGCATTATTATAACAATAATAAGTTTTAAATGTTGCTATTATATTATTGATGTCCTCTATTAATGCCCATTAACAGTGTTTTAGTACCTGTTACTGAGGTGGTGTTTTTATCACTGCAAGCTGAAATAGAGAACGCAATTAAAAAAAACAACAACAACAAAATGTCCCTCGTAGTTAGTAGAAATATTCTTCATTTAGTCAAGTGCTGATTTTAAAGTACACCATCTAAATTAGAGTAGAATTATTATGAAAAAAGAGCCATTTCATCTCAGTACAGATCTGCAGTGCTTGGGATGCTATATATATATAATTATTTTATATATTATAATATAATCTATTTAGTATGTGTATATATATATATATATATATATATATATATATATATATTTATTTATATTTATAAATTATCAGCATAACTGGAGTGAGAAGTTAAATAGAAAAAAAATTAACATGATTTTCTGAATGTTCAAGTATTTAATATGACACTTTTGCTTTAATGAGCAACTTGAGCTCCACAAGTTTTTATATAAAACCCAATGATCATGTTTTATATAAGTTTTAATATAAAACCCAATGATCAAAGTGTTGTAAAAACTTGAAATACGAAAGGTATACGTTTTGTACTGATGAGAGTTATTTAAGAGTAAAGTATTACATCCACTTATAATACTCAGAAGAATTAATGGTGTGAAGATTTTAGATAATTTTACATCATACCATTTTAAACTGAACTGATGCAATATATTGAGATTATAATCTGTAAGAAATAAAAAAGACAAAATGAAAGAATGGAATAGGCCTAATTGTTAATTTATTTAATGTTATTCCCTTGATAATTTATTTGGATCTTTTATTCTGTAACCGTGAGTATACTGTGTTCTGCAATAAAAAGACAAACGATGACGTGATGGGTTTTTTACGATGAGAAAAATGACATGGACAGTCACAGGAGTCATATTTCATATAAAGTATTCACATATTACATGTCAAATTTCACATTCTGCAAGTGGTCTCAAAAGAAACCCAATATAATCCAGTTCAAGAATAAAGTTAAGCTTTATTTTGAAACATTTCAAAGACCTTCAAGCCGTAGAGTTATTAGGACTATGGACATTTACACATTTACAATTACTCATTTTAAAGCTGCAGTCCGTAACTTTTTTTGTTTAAAAATGATTCAAAATACATTTTTGAGCAAAATTCCTTATTTTAATAGTGACCAAGAAATAGTTTCTTGTTTTTTTTTCATCATAACTATTTCCAAGTTTAAATTCCCAGGTTTGCAATGTGGTCTCAGTCTGTTTAGAATTTTTATTTTTATTTTATTACATCACAAATAGCCTTTTCTGTGCTACATTGCATTTCTCTACCCCGTCTGACCACATCCTCAAGGTCAGAAGAGTTCACTTACACATGGCTGCACATTTGATGGCACTGTCACGGTCACATTGTTCTCCTTTCTTCTCCAGGCGGTATTTGATGTGGATAAGGACAAAGGTTTAACCCTGATTGAGGTCTGGGAGGGTCTGACACCAGATGACATTAAGAAATGCACAGGGACAGACTTTGAGGTGAATGACACAACTGATGAATTACACAAACAGTTAATAAAACTGAACACTTTGCACCATACTGTATGTAGTTTCCATAGCCCAAAATTACATTTAACAACAAATAAAGCCCTTTAATGCTTGCTTGAATGAAAACTAACATCATTATCCAGAATACAAGGTCATAACTTTGACTTTTTCTTTTTTTTCAAACAGGTCTCTCCTAACTTGAAAGCAATGCAGCAAATTTAACTCATTTAGGAAAAATGCTTAAGGCTGTTTGGACAACTGATGGAAAACAAATCCCCAATGCAAATACTTTGAGAACTTCAGCTGAAGATTTGTTAGGAAATTTCACTGAAGCATGCTCAAAACAAGTATCCAATAAAGCCATCAAGCCATCACAGTATCTTCATCTGTATTTAAAAATATTTAAAAATGTTTTTCTTTTCTTTTCTTTTTTTCTTTTGAAGGTTTATTTTATTGAAAGATTTTGTTAGAGTATTTTCAATGTGTATTAAATATAGAATATTATCACTAGGTTAAACAACAAGTACTGTGTTCAATCACACAAAACAATCTATCTTAATTTCATAATTAAAATAGATTTGCCATTGAATTCAACTTAACCGCTCTGAGGCCTTAAATGTTCTGTCCACAGTGTGTACATATTTGAAATAAGCAATAAATGTCTATTCACTTAAGCGAAAAAACATTGTGTGTTTTTATATTCATTAACTAGAGTTAGATAAACCTTCATATTGTTTTAAATGTATTTCTTAATTTCTGTAGTGGAACACAAAAGGAGATGTTAAGCAGAATATACCCTTTTCACAATGACTATCAGTTAATCCGTTAACTTCCGCCTATCCACAAAACAGCCTATCTCTTCTTCAGTCATACCTTCGCACTGGCAACTTCTTGGGAAACTGTTGTAAAAACCTGAAATATGAAAGGTATAAGTTTTGTACTGATGAGAGTTGTTTAAAAGTAATGGACAACTAAAAGTATTACATCCATGTATAATTAATGGTGTGAAGATTTTAGATAATTTTACATCATACCATTTTAAACTGAACTAATGCAATATATTGAGATTATAAAATCTGTAAGGAATAAAAAAGACAAAATGAAAGAATAAATAAATTAACAATTAGGCTTATTCTAATGTTATTCCCTTGATAATTTATTTGGATAATTTATTCTGTAACCGTGAGTATACTGTAAATATTTTGTGATGTTCTTGTTCTGCAATAAAAAGACAAACGATGACGTGATGGGTTTTTTACGATGAGAAAAATGACATGGACAGTCACAGGAGTCATATTTTATATTAAGTATTCTCATATTACATGTCAAAAATTCACATCCTGCAAGTGGTCTGAAAGTATATAATCCAGTTCAAGAATAAAGTTAAGCTTTATTTTGAAACATTTCAAAGACCTTCAAGCCATAGAATTATTAGGACTATGGATATTTACAATTACTCAATTTAAAGCTGCAGTCCATAACTTTTTTTGGTTAAAAATGATCCAAAATAAATTTTTGATCAAGTACATAACCAGCCAGTGTTACAAACTATTTCCTTACTTTAGCCTGATTCACAATGGTAAGCTTGTAATAATGTTTTATAATTTGAGTGGTACTGGTAGGTTTCTGCAGGAAATTCGAGGATGTAACCGTACGTCTTTGCGTCATTCATCCATCACGTCTGTTTTCATAAAGAAGGAGTCCCAGCTAGCAGGCTATATCGCATGTGAGGATCTGTAATCCAGTCTATGGTGAGGATGCTGCAGGTGGCGGATCATTTATAGCCTTTTCTCACAGCAGCTGGAATAATTAAACATTTTGATGGCGGATTGTATGGTATGACAAGTTAACGTTAGAGATTAGACTCTACAGAAATTAAAATTTACAGGTACCGCTAATACACGTAGTCACGCAATGCTGATGCTGTTAACATTAACAATTTGAGAACAAAATATAACAATAATAATTTGCACAGTTTAATGTGATCTAAACATAGTTAGATTTAATCACAATTGGTAGCGCGATTTATTGTAATGCTTTTTTTTCCCAGTTGGACAAAAGTGGCAGATTTGTTACTTACTTGTTCAGATGACATTTTCTAGTAAAAAATTCTTCCAAGACTACAATCTGTGATTCTGAAGTACAGTATCCACCGGTGCAGTGACTGACAGCCACACATTCTCCTCAAAACATTTCATTCATCCGCACTGAGGAGCCGTGACAATACACAACCCACGTAAAGATAATTCCACAAATAACTGCAATTTCAGGTTTCAAACAGAGATGGCAACAAAGGCAAAACTTACAGACTGCAGCTTTAATATACATGAATGCCCTCTTCTTTATTTGTGAATTATTATTTCATGACTGGTCATATTTTAGGTTCATTATGTGCTATGGTTTCTTTAAATAAAAAAGGACAGCGAGAAAAAAAAAGACGCTGATGGCATGCGTTTTATTTATTCACACCTTATTCAGTTCCGCTTTCATGACAAATCGGGTCTTCCCCGAAGTCAATAATAAACTATCAGATAAGCCAATGATTATACTAAATACAAACAGACGATATTGGTAAGTTCATTTGAGATCTGCCAAACACCTTGCCTTGAATGTAGACGAAAGTAGGCGGCTAAAGTCATTGTCCAACCATATTTGTGGCAGATATACAAATATTGGGTGTAATCCATTTGAGTGGCACTAGTATTCCACTATACAGATGGAAGTCAGAATACACCACTGATCTGTATAATGAATAGATCAGTGGAATACAGTAAAAACGGATTCGGAAGTTGCGTGACGTCATGCATGTGAAAAGGGGGACTTGTGGTGGTTATGGCCCTGTTTTCATTGCGTCTTTTCTAAATGTAATGAAAGTGAGTGGTGACCAAGACTGTCATTCTAACATCTCTTTTTAATTAGATATTTGAATAGTTTTATTATCATCTTTGAGAATATTTATGGAAGCAATGTAATTTAAGCCAGCTGTTTTATTATTTGTATGATTCTTCTGTTTACACTTGTTGCACAAGCGTTTGTTTCCAACGCGAATTGAACTGCTTCATAATAATTTAGACTTGCATAGTCACTGTGTTAATATTCAACCCGAAAGAGTAAATGTGTGTGATGCACGGATTGAGGATTCGTCCACCCTGTTCCTCGGCACAAACAGTAGCCTAGGCTAACTGTTGAACAACATCAAATTAATTAATTAAATCCGCACGAGCCTTGCGCGCGCCAAAGGCTATATCTAATTGCGCCCACACCCAGCAGACACATGGGAGGGAATAATTTAGACCTGTTACATGCAACGAGCTTATATATGTTTGCTAAGACGCTCTTTAAATTCAGAAGGCTGGGGGAACTGTGATGTATGTGCGGCGCGCGCCGTCTCGGGGGTGTGGTGATGCTCGTGCTGTGAACTCACGCGAGCGCGGGCGCTGAATACTAGAGCATTCAGAGCGACGCACGGACACTGCGCACCGGAGAACCGACGGCATGGCTTCGTCTCAGGGGAAGAGCGAACTCCGTTATGCGGACTGGATGTCAAGTTTACCTGAAACCTTGCACAGTATTCCTCTTACCAACCTCGCCATACCGGGTAAGTCCTGTTCTGCCTTTTAATGCGTGCATAGGAAGGAATATTAGCCTAACTATGGACAGTGAGAAATTGCTTCAGAATATATATATATATATATATATATATATATATATATATAAAAGTATACTTGAGAACAGGTTCTGGAATGACTGAACTGACCCTTTCAAAAAAGTTTTTAGTAGCCTATTTTTTTAATCAACTCTTGCTCAAAACGTACATCGCAGTGAGAGGTCACCCAAACGTAGATAAAATGAGTTCTGCTTATGACATAAGCTGTTGTGTGACTAATAGGTTGTCGGCATTAATATTGCTCCAACCCAGCGAGTTTATAATAATGTTAAGACGTGTGGCATAAATTAAATAGGACACTTGTTGCTTGGGGCTCGAAATCCGTCTCTGCGATGGATTAAGAGATACATATTAGGCTACAGATGTTCTTTGACCTATACAATATTACGAAATAGCACAGAGATTGTATATAGACTAATACTGTAGTTAGATGATCGGGAAAAAAATCAATAAATGAATACAAAATAACGACGGCGAAGTAAAAAATTGCTTCGTCACAATTTTTTCCCCCATTAGGCTACTCATAATCTTAATGACAGGCAATATAATTCCTTTAAAGAACTGTACACTGAAAGGATCTTTGGGGAACCAAAATGGTTATTCGATGGCTTCGCTGCGAAAACCCCGACATTTATTTTTAAGAATGTAAAACCACTTATTCATTGCCAGCATACTCTCCATCATACCCTATAATACCTTTCTCACAGGCTGTACTCTTCGTAATACCCTCCAATTGTGCATAACTTGCAGTTGTGAGTAACTTGCCTAGAGAGCATGTAAGTAATCACTATAGGAACTGTGATTGTTGACACTGTCCTGAAGTGTAGAGCAATAAAAACATGTTGGAAGGCATGTTGGAATCAGAGGATGCAAGATGTGTTTGCATACAGGCGTTGCCCTGCATGTTCATGGTGTACAACCAATAATGAATCATCACTTGTTGAGTGTATGTCAATATTTTCTGTTGAGACAAGTGTAATCATAATTAAACTCTCAATACGTGCAGTTTTCATCTTTTGCTGTTGTAAGGGACTGGTGTTACGGCCTATATAGTATATGGTATATGTGTTGTTGAACAGAACCAAAGGCTGGAGCAATCAGTCTGGACAGCTCTGGTTAAAACCCTGATTAACGTCTATGCCACTGATTTCAACCATGTGCCACAGGGATCATACTGCTTTCTTGATCATACTGTACAGTAAGTGCTCTCATCGTACTGGATGCATCATTTGTACTGAATGCATCATTCCAGCAGTATTTCTTACTTGAGGACAACTTAACCCAGTGCCATCATCAATCTTTTGTAAAACTTTTGTAAATTGGCAAGGCTGTGGGTGGATGATGGAAAGTTGTAGTGTAGCAGCTGTTTATCAAAAGGCTCTAGACGAATTATGTCTTGAGTGAGAATTCTGGACACATACCACTCCCACACAGATATCTTGCAAATCTGTGAGCTTTTGAGTTAGTCTCACAATGCACAGTTTAGATTAACTCTTGAAGACATGAATTAAAAATGTTAAAATTAAATGTTAATATTAAAATGTAAGCACTCAGCCCAGGGGTTTGTATTCTATCTACCTATCTATCTATCTATCTATCTATCTATCTATCTGTCTGTCTGTCTGTCTGTCTGTCTATCTATGAACATCTGCAACAATAAAAGTTTTTGTCCGTCCATTCATTCTTCTATTGTGCTCTGACCCAATCTTAGTCAAACTTGATTTTGCTTAACCCTTAAATGCATGAATGTTTTGCCAATCATTATTACATATTTGGGTCTTTAGCGACCCAGATCTTTATCTAACGGATGGATCTCTACCTGTTGCGATAATATAAAACTCTCCTGATATTAGAGTAACAATTACAAAAGAATATAAAATAAACCATATTTTGTTACCTTCTGGAGCTTGGAAGGGTTCAGTTTGAGCAGATGTTTTATGCCATCATCACTGTCCTAGTCAGAGCTCATTTCCCAGTATATTTAGCATCTGGCTCATATTTGTGATCTCAAACATATACTCAAAACTATCATTTTCAACATCTTCAAAATCAATATTTTGTATGCTGACAGCTTCTTCACCAGATCCACCGTTAAGTGAAAGTGACAGTGATATCTGATTGTGTTCAGTACTTGCTGTGCAGTACATCTCTGAGCCATTTCAAGTTTTGCTGATGATACTTCCTATTTTGTTTTCTGCCTGCGGTAACTATGAGTGAGACGTCACTTCATCATTGTGTATCAGACATTGCCACCTTGTGGAATAAAAGTGAAATGCACTTATTCAGTCATCTAAGATTCAATTATTGTTGTGCAGATGATATACACTTACACTGTTACACACCTCGGGTCGTTAGGGACCCTATACAATTTTTACAAAAAAAAAAAAAAAGAATGGGCAGGCATTCTTTTATAATTTTTTTTTATTTTTCTTGTTATATTGTTTATAATGAATTAATTAAGGAATACTAAGAAGGTTGATGTCTAACTTAAAAAAAATGAAAAAGGAAGAGGGTAGTGAACGAGTCACAAAAGACCAGAGGTGTGCATTTAAGGGTTAACCCACCAGCAATAGAGTATTTTTCTCAGTTTAGCTGTGCACAAATATAATTAGAGAAAGCAATGGTCATTTTAGCTCCTCAGGATCAATTCCTAAAACATAACCATTGATCCTTTGCCTTTGTCTCATGCATATTTCAGTAGTGTTTTATTTCAGCCTGAGGCACATTTGCTTTCAAGCTGTCATTTTTTTCAGGCTGTTGGTGGTTTGCAAAAAGAGAGTATTTTTGTTTTGTTTTTTTGTTTTTTAAAACTTGCATAATGCCTGTATATTAAAGACATAATGAAATTAAAATCAGGGCACATCTCTGTTGCAGATAATTGTTCTCTGAAAATGACTTTTATTTTCTTAATGCATGTTCCTGGTCTTCTGTGTTATTCTAGTGCATGTTTTTCAGAATATTTTCTCCACTCTGATGTCACTTAGGCCATCCTGAATCTGACCATTTGAAATATTAACAAATGGAGTGCAACAGTGCCTACTTATATTTTCAGCGGTCTTGGTTCCTGAAGAATTTTTCTTATATGGATTGTAAAAAAAATGTTTTTATTAAAGCCATGAACCAAACCAACCAGCTACAAGGTGAATCATAACATTACCAACTTTTTTTTAAAGGGTTAGTTAACATACAACAGTATACATGCTGCTCACATGTAAAGCGTTGGTTGCGTTGTAAACGCAGAAGCTATATATCAGTAGCTATATATAACCTACTGATAGCTACTGATGTGTATATATATATACAAATATAGTAATTTGAGAGCGTAGTAATTTGACTTTTACGTCATTCGCAGTGCTTTACTGGCAATTTTGGTGCAATTTGCAAAATTCTCCGATTGGTGGAGAGTTATTTGCAGAATCATGGGTAATGTATTTTTCACTTGGAATTTTACTGTTTAATAAAAGGTTAAAATAATGTGAGGTGTTTTTAACAGTTGTAAGTTATCATTAAAATCATATTTCCCTATATAGAAAATTAATGGGATTTTTACTTCCGGAACCTGACTGTTGCACTCTATAGCGTTCCATCTACCAAACTCGTGTTTGGTCTGACTCCATTCTGGTAACTACCATTTTTTACAGTCCAATCAGATTTTGCTCTACATTTCTTCGGAAATACATCACATTAATTTAAAGAAGTGGATGATTGGATTGATTGATGGATTACAAATAGCCAAATAGCGTTGACTTTTACGTTGAATCTTAATGAGTAAATCTTGAACTGTCAGCCAAAATGTATTTTTTAATAACAATTCCTTCCCATGCAATCTTTTTTTTTGAAAGATTCTGCTTCAAACGTCATCAAAGTCAGGCTGTGGACATATTATAGGGACATCCGTAAGCCTGATATATTTAAGCACTGCCACTCAAAAACTGCCACCTCCTGCGATGTGAAGGTCAGTGCTTGAGCTAAGAGAATCTAGTGTGTCTTTTATTTCCTCTATCGGAACTCTTTTTATAGTTGTTCCAAATTAAGAGGCTCAAGAAATCGTTGTAGCCTGTCAAACCTCTCCTCAGATTAAAGAGTTGACTGATCCTCCTGTTGCAACTCAACATTGTTTACTTGTAGCATTGGTTTTGGCAGTATTTTGGAGGTCAGATAGTCGTCCTCCACATACACACTTGCAAAAACATGAATCATTCTCCTTTTGGCAACCACATACCATTGGCGTACCATTACTAAACAGAATAGATATTCTACATTCTCACCACATATTGTACATGCCAGTGGGGATATTTGTCACCAAGGGAGGCATTTATCCCTTTGTTGTGGACATCGAACAGTGTTTATGTACAAAATGAACCTGTGTGCCTGTTAGAAAAATGTTATTTTTGCAGAGGCAGGCTTTTGTGTGGCTCTTACACTACTGTGCTCTGCTGGATGGCTGGCTTGATGAGGTCATCACCCCGTTACAGTTGCCATTGTCACCTACACTGGCGGCAGGACCGGGGCAGAGGAATTGTGTCAGTGCTGACAGTGGCTGTGCTAAAATGACAAGCCCACAGAATAAGCAGGACACGGCTGCTTTATCAGCCACCTGTACGCTTAGAAAGTATGCAGGGTGTTGCAATTCAGAGAAAGGCATGGCACCTAGTCTTATTAGGTGTTATGGAGAGCCATAATTAATATTGATGCTATGCCTCTCATATTTCCATAAGGGAATGTGTCTCCGCCCCTTAATTGTATTGTAGCATTGTAATCAGCTTTTGGGCAGCGAATGGCAGAAATTATAGAAACAGAACATTCTGTGTGTTGTGAGAAAAATCTGCATTTGCATTTGTTGATCTTAAAGTTCAACATGTATTTCTATGCCACACAATTATAAACATTTGGTTTTCTGCGATGTATTAAACATTGCAAATTTTGCTGATTAAACCTTGTCACCAAGGTTACATTACACTACTGTTCAAAAGTTGTAAGATCTTATGTTTTTGAAATACAGTACAAACAGTAATATTGTGAAATATTATTAGGCTACAGTTTAAAATAACTGTTTTCTATTTTCATATATTTTACAATGCAGTTCATTCCTTTGATGGCAAAGCTGAATTTTCAGCAGTAATTACTTCAGTCTTGAGTGTCGCATGATCCTTCATAAATTATTCTAATATGCTGATTTGGTGCTCGAGAAACATTTCTTCTTATCGTTGTTCAAAGCAGTTGAGCTGCTTAGTATTTTTGTGAAAACCTTTTTCAGGATTCTTTTATGAATTCTATCCGGTTTGTTGATATTATAGTAATATATCTATCTATCTATCTATATATATATATATATATATATATATATATATATATATATATATATTAGGGATGGGAAGGTTCAGATTTCTTACGGTTCGGTTTGTATCACGGTTTTAGGGTGACGGTTTCAGTACAGTTCGGTATGTGCTATGTAGGACAATTGTCAAATAAAGATAAAGAAAATAAAAACAATCTAACTACAAAAGATTCTAAAACAATCTAAAAATAATCTAACTACAAGAAACAGCACAAATAAATACATGAGAGCTAAGATCATTTGATTAACATTAAAACACAGAGAGCAGGAATATTAGACTGCTGTCACTTTAATACATAATTCAAAGATCCAGTACACTGATACTGATACACATGCGTTGTCTGTCTCGTTTTTCTCCTGGCTCAACGTCATATTTTTAAATTTTCAATTGTTAGATAACATTTCAAAGTGTTTAAATACATTTTTTTTTTTACTGTTTTTATGTCAGGCGGTACAACCAACCTACTATATTTGTTAGGATACTCGCTAAGATGGGCATGTTGACAATTTTTTTGTGAATTTGTCCGTTTAGGTGCAAGACTTGAAAGAGAATTTTCCGCTGTGAAGCGGCTCTTCATGTACGCGCTTCAGATGAGTACACACGAATCTCCTCACAGCACGCAAGTTCTCTTTCGCGTCCTACAGATGAATGTTTAAATGGGCAAGGTTTAAATCAGTTTAATTTAAACACAGATAGCAACCTGAGATGTTCAGGTTTTTACTCTGCCACAAGGATCAGTTGGGGTCCTCTGGATGATGCATTATCATGTTTACTGTTATTACCTTGTCAATTCATAATAAAAAAGACATATTTGACCTTGACCTTGATATTTGCAGTTGTGCCACCCTTACATTTGAGAATATTAAAATATCAGTTATCTCAACAGCTTTAAAAACTACTGATATTTATAACATTTGTTTACATGAAAGGTTTCAAATCTTAGTCTGTTTATTTTTTCGGACAGTTGCACCACCTGACATTTTGGGGGTTTAAGATAACAAAACATAAAATAATATGTATTATTTAAATGTACTAAAATGAATTTAAACTAAATATGCATGTCACTGACCCATGAACAGTAAATATGTTTGAAGGTTACCGGAGCCCTGTTAGATATCTTGCCCTATATTTCATACATGGTAGCGTGTGTTATCCCACCTATTCACTAATGAAGAATGGAAGAAGGGATTACATCACTAACCACAGCTTTTTGTTGATGAGCTTCACTGAGGCTTCGTAATCTAACTGCAGTCATATGTCAGAAGTGCTCTTGACAGGTCTAGACATTCGACCTTGAGGCAGCAGGAGTGTGTGATTAGGAACTCATCTGCTATGCCAAGTTATTTTTCTGTCCTTGAACAGCATATATAGGCAGTTATTGGTTAAACTCTTTAAGTATATTCAGTTTGACTACATGCTCAGTTGGAGGCCAAAAAAATCATCAAACTCAAGGCACATCTTTGTTGCAGATAATTGTTCTCTGAAAATGACTTTAATTACCCGTTTTTCTTTTGTCCTATCACTCATTTTTCTTTATAGTAGAGCATTGCATTGCTTGCCAAATGTCAAAATGCCTACTCAAAATGTTTCCTGTGATGAGGTGTAGGGATTATTTATTTATTTTCTGACAGATCACACGTACATACAAAATGATTTCAGTTACTTAAAGTTGCACTAGTGGCATGAAAAATGTAATGGCTTCAAACCTCGAAGGCTCCGTTTGCTTGTGTCTGATTCATCTTTAAAACCGTCCGATTGTTCATCCATTAATCCTGCACTTTAGACCCAAAAGAGAGCCTGTCATGTCTCAATAAACAAGATAAATGGAAAAAGATTAAGTGACCAGACATGAAAGCACAGTCACCATGGGAAAAAAAGAGTCACTTTTTCCTGTAATGATGACTTTTTCCTGCTGAACTGTGAGGCGGTCCCCTGTGGTTGACAGTGACATGTCAATCTTTTGAGAGTAAGTAGTTACATCAGCCTAAGGGTTCACAGTAAACCCTTGAAGTGTTGCTGCTGCTGGTTTGTTTTTAGAATGATGCAGTATGTGATGTTGGACAGTCAACCCAGGGAGATTTTGAAAGATCATATTGGAAAATAATTGTCTTCATTGACCATATCCACATGAATAAAAACATTAAATCACAATATAACAAGGGTGAAAACATTGCAACACTTTCTTCATCTGGGTGCCATTCAGTGATATTATGAACAGGTGTCTTGTGTCATATTGTGTATTTTATTGAGCAATCATTATCCAGGAATTAAATTATTTGTTTTATATTTTTCAATATTATTTTTTATATTAATTTTGTATTTATTTTTATATAATATTTTATATTATACATATTATTATTATTATTATACATATTATTACATATTATTTTTTTAAATGTACTATATTCAAACAACTATAGACAGGTTTGTGTCCTCTCTACACAACAAAATTTATTGTTTCAATAATCATCTCTGGATTGCATGTTTCAAAAACAGAAATGAGTCTTTAATCTGCTCTAATGTGCCTCCTCTGTGCGGTTCAGAGGTGAAACATGAGAACAATCAGCCACTTTCATTTTGTTAAAGGGTCCATTTCCCCAGAAATAATTTTCCTCAAACCTTCCTAATATCAACTCAGTGTATCTCAAAGTAGGGATCTCATAACAAGGAGACGCTACTTTGCATTTAACTGAAGAGCTATTAGAAAGCTAAATAAATTCACTGGGTCATTATGGAACTGAAGTTGTTCAGGCCTGTTGAAATTCACCTTGTTTTCTTCTGTTAAACAACCACACAGTGTTTTAGATGTGGTTTCTTGGATGTAAGTCATAATACAGCTTCAGTGTAGCTTTAATAATCTCGTTTCCTTTGTTTTTAAGGTTTGCACAAGTTATATACCTCAAGGAGAAAAGACAAGTTGCTATTAATTCATTTTTAAAATGATCTTCCTGTTTCAAAAATGTAATAAAATAGGATGTTTTATAGCATATATTATAGGTGTTGTGTTTGGAGAGCATGAATGAAAACCATGTTAAAATAGTAATGTATTGTGCTGCGTATTTTCATAAAAACTGATCTTACAATTACAATCACATCTTACCTTCATTCACAGTCTCTGATCCAATGAGACATACTTGACAATTGTGTTAGTGGAGACATCCCTCCGTTTCCACGAACCAGAAGACATTACCTGTGTCAAGGAGGGAAATGAGATATACACTGTTACTCATTAATCTGAATTTGACACAGAAACAAAGTCTGTATATTTCAGGCCGATCTGTTTAATGAACATTCATTAGATAAATGACACACTTTATTGTCATAATAGAGACAGATTGTCATTGAACTGAAATGGTAGCAAATCTCTGAGGGTTGTAATTCTCTTTCTTTCTTTCTTTCTTTCTTTCTTTCTTTCTTTCTTTCTTTCTTTCTTTCTTTCTTTCTTTCTTTCTTTCTTTCTTTCTTTCTTTCTTTCTTTCTTTCTTTCTTTCTTTCTTTCTTTCTTTCTTTCTTTCTTTCTTTCTTTCTTTCTTTCTTTCTTTCTTTCTTTCTTTCTTTCTTTCTTTCTTTCTTTCTTTCTCCTTTGCTAGTTAAAGCAGCATCTAATGCCTCCATCATTTCCACTGGTTTTGTTGTAGTGATTGCTGAGATGTCTGCCGAGTAGACAGCTGTTTGTCTAATGGCCCTTTTCCATGGTGAATGTTGATGGCTACAGTGCTGCCTTCAGATGCAGAGACGCATTGTTTATTCATCAAAAATAATATTCGGAGAGTCTCTCTCACACGCACCGGTTATAGACTGCTAAATGCTGTCATTTAATTACATTAGCAATGCATCTGTTTTAATAGTTGTTTTGATTTTTGAGATCAAACATAGCACCTGGCTTTGCTCTGTATTTACATTGAAAGCGTGCTTGTGAACTCCATGTTATTATCCTGTAGGCCCTGGCAACGCTTTTCCTCCTGCTGCAGTCAGGATGCAAGTGTTGGCTATTGCATTATTCCATTATTCCATTTAACCATTACAGCAGCCATTATATGTATTCTTAGGTTCCTGCTGTACAAAAGTACCACAGATTGTCAGGCAGTATTAGATTTGAGTCTTTTTCAGAGCAAGTCACCTTAAAATCATTGTTCTGATCATTTTTAGAGTAG
Organism: Elopichthys bambusa; assembly: GCA_037101425.1. NCBI lineage: Eukaryota > Metazoa > Chordata > Actinopteri > Cypriniformes > Xenocyprididae > Elopichthys > Elopichthys bambusa. Next base: position 18,215,482 of record CM074446.1, read on the forward strand.
ATGTTCCTGTCCCAAATGGCACACTTCATGTGTGTTCGTAGTCTTGTGCATTTCTGTGGAGTCCACCAGACCATAGAATAGGGCTATTCCAAGGGGCCAAACTGAATATTTTTTAGTGGTGGTGGTGGGGGGGTTATGTTTTTGTTTTATGCTATTGTATGATTTAACTAAATAAATTATGCACGAGTGTTTATAGCTTTAATTTTTAATTTCAGGATATTTAATAAATAGATAAACTTGAACTTAAACTAATTAATCTACTTAACAGAATATCAAAACATCAAAAGTTTGGGGTTGGCAAGATTTTTTCAATGTTTTTGTCTTAGTTATCATATGGTTACCACGGCCTCATTGATCAAAAATACAGTACAAACAGTGATAATATGAAATATATTTAAAATGTAAAATAACTGTTTTCAATTTTAAAATATTTAAAAATGTAATTTATTTCTGTGATGGCAAAGCTGAATTTTCAGCAGTCATTATTCCAGTCTTCAGTGTCACAATGATTCTTCAGAAATCATTTGAATATGCTTATTTTCTTGAATGAGTGTTTTATCATGAATATATTAATCAGAATCAAGGACAAGAACTAACCGTTTTATAAATGTCTTTACTGTCACTTTTGATCAATTTAATGAATCCTTGCTAAATAAAAGTATTAATTTTTAATGGTAGTGTAGGTATTTTCTATTTTATTATATTATATTATATTATATTATATTATATTATGTGGCCTTTCCGGTATTGCATAGTGAATGTTGTCTTTATCATTTCACAGAGATCAGTGACTTTTGCTATTATACATGATTACCCATTCAGTTCCCTTTGGAATATTTTATATGAGCCAGAAAATTGTATCACTCAGTTGTCATTATCATATTTGTGTTCTCTCTTAATGAATGTCACTGACTCAAAAATCTTTTCATCCAGGTTCCCACGACTCTTTTAGTTTTTACATCGATGAAGCCTCACCAGTTGGGCCGGAGCAGCCTGAAACAGTGCAGAACTTTGTCTCTGTGTTTGGCACTGTGGCCAAGAAGCTGATGAGGAAGTGGTTGGCGACACAAACCATGAACTTCACCAGCCAGCTGGAGGCAGGCATCCGCTTCTTTGACCTCCGCATATCCACCAAACCCAGAGACCCCGACAACGAGCTCTACTTTGCACACGGCCTGTTCAGCGCCACTGTACGCGAAGGCCTGGAGCAGATCAGCGCCTTCCTGGCTTCCCATGCTCGCGAGGTCGTGTTCCTGGACTTCAACCACTTCTATGGCGTACAGAACCTCCATCACGAGAAACTGGTCCAGATGTTGCGCACTGTCTTTGGAGACCGACTCTGTCCGGTAGTGTTTGCTCAAGAGGTAAGCCTGAAGTACCTCTGGGAGAAAGAGTTTCAGGTGCTGGTCTTCTATCACAATCCCATGGCTCTGGAGGTTCCTTTCCTGTGGCCGGGTCAGATGATGCCCTCTCCTTGGGCCAATACCACAGATCCTGAGAAGCTCATTCAGTTCCTTCAAGCCTCAGTAAAGGATCGGAGACGTAAGGGCACCTTTTTTGTGTCCCAGGTGGTTCTCACTCCCAAAGCAAGCACCGTCATGAAGGGTGTCACCAGCGGTCTGAGGGAGACCATCACAGAGAGGTAGGATACTATATACAATTACAAAATTCATTCTGTGAAATGTGTGGCATCAAAGAACGTGTTGACTCATTACAGTTATTAGCCGTTGCTCAGAGTCTCTTGGGCTTTGCTGATCAGGATTTGTCAGGCTTGGTTAGAAACATGAAACTCTTGGCAGAAAGCAGATTTCGAAATGACTCTGGACGACAGAATGACATATTCAGTGCATTAATTCAAGAGTGAACCAATATTCTGCTCATTCAAATGACTGAGAGGGGGCCATTCCGCTTCCCGCATGGAATACATTGGCATCTGTGTCTGTCATCTTCTGTTATTCCTTTTCGCCTGTCAGCAGGCATGATATATAGTGTGCCATTGGGCATGCAGCTACTGTAAGCACAACCATAATATCTAGGCAATGGAATCATAAAGGAATTTAATAATTTGATTCCTCTCAATGATTCTAGTTTCTTAAAAAAAAAAAAAAAAGTACAAAAAGAAATAATTTAGATAATAATATTGTTAAAACAATTCTTGCAAAAGACCCAGAGCTTTAAGTGACTCTTCATAGACTTTAGATGTACAGATGCAATCCAAAAATATACCATATAACAATACTAAACAAACAAAAAAATGTTCAGAGAAGATACACGTCACAATATTCCTCATTTGAATAATTCCCACCCAAGGCAAAAAAAAAAGCCTGGTAAATTTGCGTTAGTAAGTTGAAACACGTGGTTATGGTAAGGGGCGTGACATTTTTGAAACATGCTCGAAGTGTTTGACCAATCACAACACACCAATCAGAGCACATTGCGCTTTTCAGAAGCAGGGGCAAAATAGAAGCTAAACAGAGCAATACTTACAGACATAGAACAGAGGTGCTGCCTGGAATAATGTAAAATATGTGAAAAATAATGTGATTTTTGAACATTCAAGCATGAAAACCTATTCTAGCAGACCCCAAAAATCAAGAGTTTGAAAAAGGTCCCTTTAAATACAACTTGAAATCTGTATGTGTTTGGTTTACTAAAAAGAACTGGCTCATTTGTATGGTTTTGTATGGTTTTGATTAGGGCTGCACGATTATGGCAAAAATCATAATTGTCGATTATTCCTTTGAAATTGTAATTGCGATTATTAGTTACGATTATCACAATTTACATGGAAGGATGTTTTGAATAGCTTTCTGCCATTGTTTGAAGTGACTGCATGCCAAATTGTTATATTAACCCTGCTGAAAACGCTCTTCCTGAAAAACTTTTATTGCTTTTCTATAGCATAAAATTTGCATGGTATTATAATGTTATACTAAAATTGAAATTAAAACTATGGGAAAAAAAACCCCTTAAGATAACCTGTAGAAAAGACAAAAAAAAAAAAAAAAAAAAAAAAACATCTTAAAGGGTCAGTTCACCCAAAAATGAAAATTCTGTCATTAATTACTCACCCTCATGTTATTCTACACCCGTAAGACCTTCGGAACACAAATTAAGATATTTTTGATTAAATCTGATGGCTCAGTGAGGCCTCTATTAAGAGTCCACTGAACCTCTCAAGGTCCATAAAGGTACTAAAAACATATTTAAAACAGTTCATGTGAGTTCTACCTTAATATTATAAAGCGACAAGAATACTTTTTGTTCACCAAAAAAAACAAAATAACGACTTTTCAACAATATCTAGTGATGGCCGATTTCAGGATGCTTCGGAGCTTTACGAATCAAATCAGTGGTTCAGAGCGCCAAAGTCCTGTGATTTTAGCAGTTTAGCCATTTGATAGGAGAACAGAATCACTAATTCGAAAACAAAAGATTCGTAAAGCTCAGAAGCAGTGTTTTGAAATCGGCCATCATGAGATATTGTTAAAAAAGTCGTTATTTTGTTTTTTTGCACACAAAAAATATTCTCGTCGCTTTATAATATTAAGGTAGAACCACTGAACTCACATGAACTGTTTTAAATATGTTTTTAGTTCCCTTTATGGATGTTGAGAGTTTCAGTGGCTTTGCTCTCAATGGAGGCCTCACTGAGCCATCGGATTTCATCAAAAATATCTTAATTTGTGTACCGAAGATGAACGAAGGTCTTACGGGTGTAGAACGACATGAGGGTGAGTAATGAATGACATTATTGGATGAACTAACCCTTTAAGCACAGAATAATGTAAGTGGACTTTTTTTTTTGTAATTGCACCTTTGAACGATTACATAATTGTGGCATCCGCAATTGTAATCACAATTACAAATTTGATTAATTGTACAGCCCTAGTTTTAATTTAACAAAAAAAAACAGCTAAGAGCATTCGTTCATTAATTAGACTATACTTATCATGCTATATGTTTCACACTATATTCTCGGTAGAAGAATTTGTGGGATTCCATTAATGGAAAGCATCATTCAGTTATGGCATTTAAAAGCATAGAACAATTTCTGAACTGTAATCATACATGTGATACCTCCTTCATGCTCTACATACGTAGAAGAACCCCCCTGGGTTTTTAGTGAGGAGCTGCACATTATTTCTGCTTAGTGTAACTGGAACATTAGCTAAAGGGCAGAGATGACACCAGCGTTAGTCACCCTGGTTACTGGAAGACTCATTCAGAAGTCTCATCTCAGCATGTAACACGTTAAGCATCAAATCTCTATTCTCTAAGGAAAATGTGCACATTAGTCATAAGTTTATTTTATGACCAAAGCCAATGTGATATTTTGGTAAAATGTGTCATTATTTTTTGCATCGACTGTGCTGATGGCAAATAAATTATAGATGAGGGGAGAGGTGGGGCACAGAGAGTAAAATGATATGGTCTCTGCGAGCACACTGCAATCTGACAAGAATGGCGTCTTATTAGCTGATAAAGCCTTCTAGCCCTTGCATCACCTCGGAGTGAGCAGCAGAGCATGAGATATATCCTGAGTCATAGCCCTCGTAGGGATGAGTCTGTGTCTGCTGATGTGACCCCACTTCAGGTGCATCACCATTTATAGACAGACCCAGCTAACAATACATATGAGGTTTTTTTTACAAAACCTAGTGAGCTGCCCCTCTAGATAGCCTCCTAATCACACAATTTAAAGTGAAAAAGTATGCTGTCTCATACTCGAAATCTGTGCTCTGCATTTCTCTCATCCAAGTGCACAGACTCACAGCAGTGAGTATTAAACACACACATACACACACACACCGTGAACACACACCGGGAGCCGTGGGCAGCCATTTTTGCTGCGGCGCCCGGGGAGTGACTGGGGGACTGCCTTGCTCAAGGGCACCTCAGTTGTAGCTAATAAGAGTGGAAGAGAGTGCTGTTCATTCACTCCCCCCACCAACATTTCCTGCTGGTACTCAGTGTATCTCGATGTAGACTCGAACCCGCAACCTTCATCTTACTCCGACTCTCTAACTATTAGGCCACAACTACCCTAAAATTAAGATTTAATCATGCTTCTTCCTTATTAATATGGAAGCCCACTTCTGTCACATAAGAAAACAAAAATCTTGCTTTGGTAATTTATAATTATGACATAAAAACGTGACATTATGACATAAAAAATAATTACGACAAAAACAAGAGTCCTAATTATGAGATTAAAAAAGTCAAATTTAAAGTTTTTAGGTCATAATTATGACTTTAGATTAAAATTTTGATTTCATAATTATGACTTGTGTCTTTATGACTTTTAATTTCATAATATGGACTTTTGATTTATAATTTTTACTTTTTATGTCATAACTTAATATTAATAACACAATTTAGCAAAACATGTTTTTTTTCCTTTGTGTGGTGGAAATGTGATTCCATATAAGATACCTTGTTTTGACCAAATTTTAAGGCAAATTTTATCCTTCAGAGAGAATACGCTCCCAGAATGTACTGTGAGATGGCGGACAATGTGATAAAAATGTTGATTATAAATACACTTAAATTCATTTGGTACTAAAAAGTATCAGTGAGAATAGTTTAATAATGGAAAAGATATTAAAAATAATTAATGTCAAATATTAATTTATTAGTAATATAATAGTATTAACAGTAATTTAAAGTGGTCATATGATGCCAAGATTGCAAAAATGCAAAATAAGTCTCTGATGTCCCCAGAGTGTTTAGTGAAGTTTTAGCTCAAAATACCCTACAGATAATTTTTTTATAGCATGTTAAATTTGTCACCTTTTGAGGGTGAGCAAAAACGCTCTGTTTATGTGTGTGTGTGTGTGTGTGTGTGTGTGTGTGTGTGTGTGTGTGTGTGTGTGTGTGTCCCTTTAAATGCAAATGAGCTGCTGCTCTCAAGAAGAGGGCGGAGTTTCAGGAGCTTGTGTTAGCAGTTTAGTTCACTCAGACCCACTGAAAATGTCAGAAACTGTTCAGCCTTTTTTGTTTAAACCGGAGTCGGACAATAATGGAGAGACTTGAGAAGAAGTGACAACATGTAGAATGAAACAGGATGTTTCTGGACGGTTAGTTGATGAATTTATGTAGCTGATGTGGAGTTAACTATCTTAAAGTCATTAATTATCATATTCTGTCATGATAGTCTATAAATTGCTCATGTAGGAACTGTTGTAAAATGCTTACAGAGCTAGAGAATATATGCTGCATGAAGGTAAAACAGGTATAGTTTAGTTTAATTACGCCTGTAACTTGTCATGTTGTCATCTTGCTTTTATGACATTGCATTTGTGTCACATACTGTATTGCAATAACATGACCTCACCCCTTTGTTGCGTGTTCTCGGGGGCAGGGTTTATGTACATTTTAGGGTTAGTGATGTCACCAACCCGAGAAGAGGCTCGTTGTAGTCCCCACATTTGACGTTTGTTGTAGTCCTTAAACATAGAATTCTTTAAAAGAAAATATCTGCCTTTGCTTTGAACTTTGAGCATCCTAACTTTGCAGATGTTGTTTATGCTCTAACAGCAACATTACACACTAACTAAAGTTAAAAGTGAAATCATAATCAACCACCCCTCGAACTAATTATAACTAGTAATTTAAAACTAATTATCAAACTGTATATAAATATACTTATTAAAGTATTGCATCACGATTAAAGACGAACAACAGATCACTTGTACTTTTCATGAGGAGCACTACTTATATGGCACACAGAATTGCTGACTACATTCCAAATCAGTCATTTATGAAGTTACATTTCAGTCAGGATGCTGCCTATATAGGCAGCAAGGCAGTTCACTATGTTTTGAAACTGAGCAATTTTTTCACAATGTTTAGTTTGTGAACAAATCCCCTTAGATTGAAACGAACTGTATATTTGTGTTCTCTCAGGGCTCTTCCTGCCATGATGCAGTGGATCCGTTCTCAGCGACCCGGGGAAAGTGGAGTAAACATCATCACAGCTGATTTTGTGGAGCTGGGGGAATTTATCAGCGCTGTTATCACCCTCAACTACTACCTGGATGATGAGGAAGAGAACGCCACCTGAACCTCCAAATTTTCCATATCACTTGTGATATCAATCACTTGCTCCCTCTCTCTTTGCCATATATTTATGTTTTATTTATTTATTTATTTTAGGGTGGTGGATCATAAAAGCTCTGTTCATGAGAATGAGCGTAGAGACCAGACACAGTCAGGTGGAATAAATTCAGGTTTTGTCTGAGGATGAATTGGGGGCAGATGGTGATTTCATTTCTTTCTGGGTGAAAAAAGGTGACTGGCCTTTTCCCATGTTTCTCTGCTTCCTATCTATTGGACTACTAGTTACTGATTCACATGCTCGAAACCTTAATAAGTTTCCCAAATTCTGCTTCTGATGAAAGTAACAGTAACGTTAACTCATTTCATGAGAATAAATATTGTTTGTACAGTGAATGTGATGCTGAATCTATAGTAGGTTTAATTTCTAGTGGTCATAGTAACTTGTACGATTGTCGAGTTGTAAATACTTGTAAACCTGTTGAATTGTAACTTTGCTCACTATTTGTCATGCTCGAACATACATCAAAAGTAGAGGCTCCCTTCGGGGCCTCAGTCTGGTGTTACAATGTTGAAGAAGTGAACTATTAGATGTTTGTACTCAACCAAAAATTGCAAATGTATGTAACAGCATTTTTGCCTTTCTGCCATTATCAACACTAATAAGTGAGGCTTTGTATCTACATTTTTGTACTTGTCCTTTACGTTATCTAACATATGGAAGTTTCCACCACGGAATAAAAAAAAATAAAAAATTTTTTTTTTTAATCTCACAATTCTTTTTTTCTCGCAATTGTGATTCTACATCTTACAATTCTGAACTTGCTAATTTTGAGTTATAAAGTCAGAATTGCAAGTTTAAAAAAGTATTTTTTCCTCAAAATTGGACTTTATAACTTGTAATTGCGAGTTTATATGCTATAAGAAGTCAGAATCGTGATTATCGTGAACTCGCAATTATGACATTATAACGCAATTGTGAGTTTATATCTTGCAATTCTGAGAAAAAAAGTTGTGAGATAAAATGTCGCAATTATTTTTTAAATTGTTTTTATTCTGTGATGGAAGCAAGCTTCTATACTAACAGATTCTTTTATATATCCGTGAACAATGTAAACTTTCATTGCATTTGCACTGCTCTGACTGTGGACTGTTAAAGAGTGGCCATTGAAATTTGCTGGTGCAGGACAAAAATCCCCAATCCAATTATGACTTAATAATGCACAATTTGCATTCAACTGTAAACATGCATACATAAACAAACACACAAGGGACTCACTTAATGGGTGTGAACAGACTTATTATAATGCCATTTTCTAATTAGCCAGACTAATTGGATAAATAGCCATGCTAATGTTTTAATCACACAGATGCCAAGTAATTGAATTTGTTCAATATATGACATAATAGAACAATGTCACTTTGTCTTTCCTGTTTAGATTAGTCCTAATAGGCTTGTGGCACTGAAAAACAATCTCAGAAAGTTTGCAGCATTATTTGTTCTTTGAAGTGTTTAAATCATGTTCATTAATATGACAATCCCATGGCCAACCTGGAGCATGGACTTGTGTAAATGCATTACTCATGCCTTTGTACAGTATGGAATCGCATGTAGTCGTCAAGGTCGATAAATTGTACGTAAACTTTCTATGGGTATGTGTCCTAATCTAACATTTCTGACAAATCTGGTGTACAATAAATGTAAATACTCCATATAAACCACATGGTGTGTTTCTTTGATATAATACTCATTTTTGTCTCGATCTACTATATTTATTTATTTAAAAAAAAACATTAAAAATGCAATTCATACATACAATGACTATCCCATGCAGGAAAAAGCATAAAACAGGAAATTATATCATAGAGAGGCCTCCTGCTGACCCGCATGACTGTGTATCAAGGACAATAAGTCTTAAAATCAGATAAACTGACTTTTTTATGACAAGGCAAGATTAATTTAGTGGCCTGTTGCATAAACATAGCCGCTAAGTGAAGTACTAGTATGACCAACTAGCAGTTAATTAGGGCTAATCAGTCTTATTTTTGGATTCAACCAATCTACCTTTTTATCTAACTACCTTAAAAAAGTTATGACCAGCCATAAAAATTAGATGACTAACTTGTAAGATTAAACAGTTTATGCAACTGGCCATTGGTTATAAAATGTCATGTGGTGCGACTCCTAAAAAATATAACATATAATATTTATATATAAATTCTTCATGATATTGGTTTAAAAAATTGTACCATAGAAAATCTTTCTTAAAAATGTATGCCTGTCTTTCCTCCTTGTCCGTTTTCATGTAATTTTAACACAGTTCATAATAATTTTTTTGGCAATTGGTGGCAAATTCGAATTAACTTGTACAATCTCATTTTTCATACAAAGGCTTAGGTTTAGGGGTGGACCTTCATGCTTAGTTTTAGATCTGCCACCAATTTGCCAAAATGTAAAACAGTAACGTTTTTTTTTTTTTTTTTGGGTTGTTGCCTTAAAGGGTTAGTTCACCCTAAAATGAAATTTCTGTCATTGATTACTCACCCTCATGACGTTCCATACCTGTAAGACACCTTAATTTTACTTTTTGTGCGCAAAAACAAAACAAAAATAACAACTTCATTTAGCAATCTCTTCTCTTTCCTGTCATTATCCTTGTGTATTTGAAGCAGTAAGCACAGTGAAGGCTTCCATGTTTACGTCCGAATGCCGGCTCAGTATTGTCCAAAGCTGCACACGTGAGCAGCACGACGCATGCGTGTGATGTTGACGCAGGAGCCGGCCAATAACGAGTCGGCGTTCTGACATAGAACCTGGAAGCGTTGGACGTAAACAACGTATGAGAATGACACAGAAGAGAAGATATTGTTGAATAAAGTCATTATTTTTTATTTGTTTTTGCACAAAAAAAGTATTGTCTTCGCTTCATAAAATTAAGTTTGAACCACTTTAGTCAATGTTGACGGTTTTAACAATGTCTTTAGTACCTTTCTGGACCTTAAAAGTGTTGATTATATATCTGTCTATGGATAAGTCAGATACCTCTTGGATTTCTTAAAAAATATCTTAATTTGTGTTCCGAAGATGAACGAAGGTCTTACAGGTGTGGAACGACATGTTGAGTAATTAATGACAGAATTTTCATTTTTGGGTGAACTAACCTTTTAAAAATGAATTTACAATCATAACAGATAATGTTAGTTTAAATACACTTAAATTGCATGTGCTGAAGTTTTTGCTTTAGGTCTTCTGTATGATCGCCCACCAAATGAGCCATGACTGAAATCTATTGAAATGCAGATGAGAAGCTAATTTGAATAAATAACGATAGAATTGGCAAATGTTACTTTTTCTATCTCTCTGTGTTGCCGAGAGCAGAGTCTGTGGCCTCATTAAATGCTTTCTCAATTACAGCTATTCATCGCTGGCAGAGGTCCGCTCAGCTTGTTTTGACAATGGCACTATGCAGCTGTGAAAAACCTCTCTTTCACTTATTCGGAGCACTGTGTGCTCTCTTTTCTGATTGTGAGCTTATTAGTAGAAGCTGTTAGTCTGCTGATTGTATTTTTCAAACTGCAATGTAGAAGTGTTGGTGTAACTGTGATTCTCTTATTTACAGCTGCTGTTCAGCAGTGTCATGGTATGCAACTGACCTCTTGAAAATCACATGGAGACGTTTGGAGATGTTATACAGCATATAAGCTGCTTAAAGGTGTCGTAAGTGATTTTAGCCAATTTGCTACTGTAACTTTAACCATTTATCCTCCATCAAAATCCCCCTCCTCTAAAGATATGTCAGCAAAATGATTCACAAGCAAAAGTTGTAGTTAATAGTGAATATGTTATTTGCCATCGATGTTTTTAAAATCCAAATGGCCACCTCAGTGTCATCCTAATGCAAAATAAAGAATATCAGCGCAGCTGTGAGTTCCTAACGGATTGGGTGGAAGCTTGAGTTTAGCTAGAGGTCATATAACAGTAAAGAGAGAAATGTTTCTCTTGGGCATAAATAAAAATCTGTTGTGGGAGCATGAGCGTAGAATACGCCGGGGACGTAAATTCGTCCCCCGCACTTTTTGCATGACCTGCCGTTTTATTCTTAACTAAAATGAGGCGGTCTAAACATTATGGAGCGCTCACTCTCGTGTAATATATGTTTCATTCATACTGGAAGCCGGAGGGCGCTCTCTCGCAGAATGTCCAAAAAGGTTACGTAGAAGTAATTCAGCTATTCGCTCTAGCAGCAGCTGAATAAAATGCAGAAACGCATTGACTGATGAAACATGAAGACAATAAACACGAATGCGACAAGATGTGGATTATTATGTGTGCTTTTCAAGACATCTCAAGGTATTTATTGACAAAGTATATGAATAATGCAGTGCTAATTGACAACGTTTTTGAAAGAAGTCTCTTATGCTCGCCAAGGCTGAGTAAAAAAAAAAGTAATATTGCGAAATGTATTTACAAATTAAAATAGCTGTTTTCTACCTGTATATACTAAAAAATTTGTTCCTGTGAGTTTTCAGCATCATTACTCTAGTCTTCAGTGTCACGTGATCCTTCAGAAATCATTCTAATATGATGATTTGCTTGTGGAATTTTTTTTCTGGATTCTTTGATGAATATAAAGTTCAATGGATAGCATTTATTTGCATTTATTGTCACTGTCACTTTGATAAATTGAATGAGCAGCAAATCATCGTATTAGAATGATTTCTGAAGGATCATGTGACACTAAAGACTGGAGTAATGATGCTGAAAATTCAGCTTTGATCACAGGAATAAATTACATTTTACAATATATTCACATAGAAAACATTGTAATACTATTTCACAATATTACTGTTTTTACTGCCTTTTTTGATTAAATAAATCCAGCCTTGGTGAGCAGAAGAGACATAGGCCTATTTCAATTGTACAATTACAATTGTAATGTTTCCAAACTTTTGATGGGTACTGTATTTTCTGCCTTATTCTGTGTTCTTTTTATTTATTTATTTATTTATTTTTGACATTGTATAAAATAAGTTTGAGGACTTAATGCACAAGTGTTTGTAGTACATAAACCAATCATAAAATTGTCATAAAATATAGGGGAAAATATTAGATATTGGTTATTATTCAGCAGTGTATTTGATTTCTTATTAAAAGCAAATTGATTTTAAATTAAAAGCAAGAGATGAGATAAAAGATAAATAAATAAATAAATAAAAATCTGTCAGTTAGATAAAGGTCAGATAAAAACTGGTATTACACCCAACATTTCTGTCCCCCTCACTTCTGAAATGATGGCTACGCCCCTGTGTGGGAGGCAGTCACGATATAATCATTAGTCAGTTTCCATTTCTGATTAAGAGTGGACATTGTCTGACTGGCTTTTTCTCCTGCCAACTGAAACTGTTCGTGTTTGACAATTGCCAGCAGCGATATTAAAAACGCTATTTAGAAATTTGCCAAATAAGGTTGGGCATAAACCTCACATTCGCAGTCCACAGTGTAATTACGAGCAGCATGAGACCATTCTGAAACCGGCATTGGCACAGGATAAGAGTTTCCCTAATGCCAGCGTGCTTTCAGACAGGCAGCTGAACAATATTAGCCTGTTAGCATGGGTCTTAGTTTGACAGCATCTATTTGCAAGTCATATCGAGTCGAATAACCCAAAGGCAACTCTCTATACAGCCTGTATAAATGATGGTGTTGAGCATTTTAGTGATGTTAACCATTTAAATAAATGCTAGACATTGCACCACAGTTTAAAGCAGCTTACTTGAATTTTGTCTGTTATATAATCTATTGTTTCTCCAAACCAGCAGACATTACAAATCTTGACTGAGAGATTTAGTCTGAGCTGGATCGCACAGTTTATTCTTCAGTTTTGTCTCATCAGAACCACAAACCGAATGCTCCTTTCCATTCCCGTTACAAAGCGTTTAAGAAAATTAGATAAAGGTACCATATAATATTATTTAACTTTTCCATTATGTATATACTGTATATGAATACAGTATCAGTTTTTAAAAGACACTCATAAACAGACTTGCTGATTCACATCTCACATTTTATAATGTTGTATACATGGTATATTGAATGTATTTCATGATATCCTAAATTTATTTCAAAGTATTAATACACTACCATTCAAAAGTTTGGGATTTTTAAGTATTTTTTTGTTTTGTTTTGTTTTTTATGTTTTAGTCTCTTATGCTCACCAAGGCTGCATATATTTGCCCAAAATACAGTATAGAAACAGAACTATTATTTCAATTTAAAATAACTGTTTTCTATTTTAATATATTTTAAAATGTAATGTTTTCCTGTGATGGCAAAGCTGAATTTTCAGCTTCATTACTTATTGTCTTCAGTGTCATATGATCCTGCAGAAATCATTCTAATATGCTGATTTGGTGCTCAAGAAACATTTCTTATTATTATCATCGATTACATTTTTTCCAGGACTATTATGTATAAAATGTTTAAAAGAACAGCATTTATTTTAAATGGAAATCTTTTGTAACATTATAAACGATTTTACTGTAACTTTTGATCAATTTATTGCAACTTGCTGAATAAAAATTTAATTTACTTTCAAAAAGAATAATTATTGACCTCAAACTTTTGAATGGTGTGTATTCTACATGTGTTTCCATATGTCATACAATAAACTGAATATTTATACAGTGGGGTCTAAAAGACCTGACCTCATTAGAAATGGGGTTCAAAATTTTACTGAAACCTAAAATAGAAAAAAAAAAGAAACTTTATGACATGAATATGAAATTTTCTAGAATTTCAAGGCCACTTCAATAATGTGACTCTTTGTACAGATGGTCAGATGTTCTTCCATTTGCGCTCAAAATGCTCTGCATCATCTCAAATCATGCTGAAGAACATGATCTTGAGGTTTTACACAAACTTGTGAAGTTCATGCAGTTCGAGTGCTGCTGTCATTAAATCAAAAGTGGGACACGAAATTTAAAATACTTCTCAGACTTTTGGACGTCACTGAACGACAAGAGGTGATGGATGTACATATTTGTGTGTGTGTGTGTGTGTGTGAACACATGTAGGAAAGGACTCTGTGACCGGACGACTCTGACATGAATTTATGATGCATTACCTGCCCGCCAAACATGTTGCTAATAACAGCTTGCTGATGAGGGGCTCACTGAGAAACTCAATTACCTTTTAATTATGCAAATGAGATCCTCAGAGGAACTGTGGTTCCTGAGGTCTAAGAAGCAGAAAAGCATACCGATTAACCACTGACCCAGAGACAATATAAGGCATTATTATTCACAAAGGCATCTATGCGCTGGGAAACCACTGTCATTTTGTAAAGAGATACATAAGGAGATTTGACATTTAAATACAGTGACCTTTCCAGTAGCTAAACAAGATGTCTGAATATCTAACAGAGGCTATGTATTAAATACTCCACATTTGCAGCTTCTTAATAGTGCCTGGATGCAGAACCTGATTTCGCCAAAAACAACATGTTCCTGGATAAACAACTTTGGCCATGTTCACACTGTCAGTTTTTGGGATTGACTACCACATTTACTTACAGGTGTGAGTCTTCACATGTCTCGTTCACACAGCGACATTCAGTAGCGTCTGGAACACTGCCTGTATGAACATGCAACAAGTGTCAAGCCCGTATTCTCTTACTAGTATATACTTACCATAACGACAGTGACCAACTTAATATTAAAGATGGCGACGTCCATAAAACTAAAAAGTATTATCACTTTTGACATGACAAGAGACTAATTGAACCATCAAGTTCATCCATCAAAACTTTATTAACCAACAGCAGCATGTAAACACGCCCTAGCCGGAGTCTTTAACCGTTGCACTCACGTGTCACATCCTTTGCATCGTCTCGCGCATGACACGGCATTTGAATTTGGAAAAGAAACTCGGTGGAGAACAGTGACTGGATCTAACACCTTCAGATGATACACAGCTCATATCTCTGTCGCAGTAAGTTAACAAAAGTGAAACTACACACAAAACACCTTAACAGAGCGGCTCTGTATGGCATGACAGACAACTAGTTGTCCAGGGTTACGTTTCCTGAAAGCATTGTTGGTGAACTATGGACGTAAGTTCCATTGAACTCTATTGGTAATGACGGAATTTGCGACCATAGTTCGCTTTGGAAAACGCATCCCAGTGCGGTTCCATTCACACAGCGCAAATATTCCAAAAATGCGGTTGTGAGTCCTGAAAATGTACAGGTGTGAGTTCGGTTATAGAATGCGGTTGTCACTCCTGTAAATAACCATACTGTGTGTGAACGTAACCGTATTAAGGACTCAAATACAGGACTGAAAACCGTATTCTGCTGCTGTGTGAATGTGGCCTTTGTTGATCCTTGAACAACATTCCAATCAACCAGTCAGATTTGAGGGACAAGTTTACGGTTTATGTCAAGTTTAGGCTTATAATCAGGGTTAGCTTCTACATCAGTGTTATTCGCATCATTTCCCTCTGATTTTAGGGATAACTTATGGGTAGGGGTAGGCAGGTCCGGATTTACCTTGTGACATGAAAAAAAGTTTGACTGTGTGGGTTTGACTCCAAAGGCTGGGCGGAGTTATTATGTTTGACTGACAGTTTGAAGAGCCAATGGAGTTCTGAGGTTTAGCACAAGCTCTTTTTAACTCTTTTCATTGGTTAAAAATTTGCAAAATTATTTCTCCTCATTGTAATTGGCCCCCCTGGAAGTGCAAGCATAGGCACGTGCCTAGAATGCATAATGTCTATGCATAAATCTGGCCCTAGGTGTAGGGATACAGTTATAGGATTAAATTTTCACACGGGAATGTTGTTCCAAGATCAACAAAATATGTTGACCCAGGAACGCATCTAACTCGCCAAAATCAGGACGTGCGTGATTGGGTGAAAAATGGCGCTTTGTCTCCATCAAGTGTTTATTGTGTATATCTTGACATTACATTCTAATGTAGATGTCTGATTCTCATTAGAAGCATGACAGCTACCTGAGCGAACATGATTTACTTAAATGGACATCCATGACCATTTAATTCTCAGCAGGCACCATAAATCCTCTAGAGTCATTAGAGAGATTTATGTGCTCTTTCTATCTCTTAGGCCTCGCTCACATTCCAGTGAAATGAGGATTGTGTTGTTACAAGCATTCACTGGCAGAGAAATGATAATTTCCTGCTCATGGCTTGTTTTTTGCAAGATAAGACAGAATGGGAGTGTTTCCCATAGCTGCTTGCACACAGTAAAGGCAAACAGTTTGGAGAGAAATGCACATTCTGCTTTAGATTATTACAATGAAGGTAAGCACTCTTGATTTTTCAGTAGGTTAATTTCTACATAATTTTAATGGAACACTACATACATAAGTTTAACTTTAGTATAGCCTTATTGTCAAGCTTAATGCAATATTAATCAAATACATTTTTTATTATTTAACTGTATGATATTTCTGTAGACAAGCACAAAATTATTAGGAGGAAAACTTTCTTAACTTTGTTCTTAGTGTTTATTCCTGCATGGAGTCTTTTTTGTCTCTCTGTTATCGTCAGCAGCAATTACACAGTAAGTAACTGAAAACTTCCAAACAATACTTTATTTTCTGTTGCTTTTTGAGCAATAAATATTTGATGTAGTTCAGTTTAGTTGTTTTGAAACAGGTCTATAAGTATATCCATCCATCCAAATCACTTTAGATTAAAGTGTCTACCAAATGTTTATTCATTTGTTATTTGTTAATTTTTATTTTATTTATTTTGTCTATTTAATATATTTCAATTTCTTCTAAAAAGAAATCCATTATAGATTTAATGTTAGTATACAACATACAGTGTACATAAACAGTGACCTTAAAAAGTTTTTGGACACTGAAGACACTTAAAAATGTCATTGCATTATATAACAAATGTCAAACTGAAAGTAAAACTAAAAGTAAGTTTCACAAGTACGTTTTAAAACGGTTCCATGACAAAACTAACGTTTTTTAATTTTTTATAAATGAATTTGAATGCATTATGGCATATTCATAGTAAATGTGATGAACTACACCTGTGGTTACTATACTACTCAAAAAAACTACACCCTTGTGATCTTGAGGAGAACTGACTTGAGACCAGTTGATTAAAAGTCATTGCAAAAAGTCAGTTCTGAGAAATGAGTCTGCGTCATTTGGTTTAACATTTTGATATGTAATGTTAAATTATCCAAATACTTTTTGTGGCCACTGTACATATTTGATGTTTGTGAAGACTTTCATTGAGCTTGCTCCTAAATCAGTGCAGTGAGGTCCATTAGGTCTGTGTCTGAACCTGTGCACTGCCAGTGGGGACCCTGGTCCCCTGAAAGCTGGTCAGCTTGTGATGGCTGCTCCAAAACACAGGTGGGACTAGAGTGTTTTGTTTTTTGACCTTTTTAACATGTGTCATTGTAACAGTGTACATATAGTACACTGCATACATTTGCTGAAATGCAGTTGCAGTATCTGTATACTGACATGTGAGGCACTTTCTGGGGACATTACAGACACAGATCCGCTCTATTGCAGTCTACTCTCAGTTTGGTGGCCAGCCTTGCACTGGGAGTTCAACCCGCACACAATCCTGTATAGCAACTCAGGTCTGTCCCCTAGAGGAGGGCTGTGGAGAACGGTTCAGATGCCAGTCCGGTAATTATTTTGATACATTTCCACTTTTTCCTATTCGAAAGGTATTAGAGTCATTTCTTTCTCTTAAGGGAAATGTATCAGCCAGTCTCTAGTATGCAATGGAGATCATGACTGTGAAGATGGCTCAGATGAGCAGAAATGTGACAGTAAAGAGATCTGTGACTTGCAAAAACCTCCACCAAATGTAGAGCTCACTGGTCAAGGGTAATATAATAATATCTGTTATCAGCTTGTTTCTGTATTTAATTCAACAATGCATTCATATAATCAAAAACACACTATGATTGTGTGTGTTTGAACTATAGGTTTGATGCAGTGAGGAGAGAGGCAAGAGGAACAGTCATCAACACTAAGAGCTTTGGAGGTCTGTGTAGAAGGACCTTCAGTGGAGACCATATGGACCTTTATAGACTTCCCCAAAGTGTCCTCAGATACACTTTCCAGGCAACTGAAATTTCACAATTTACTATACTAACATAAAAATGACTGATTAGTAAAAGAAGAACAGATGTTACTAATGCAAGAGAAGAATCTGGGAATTTCTAAAGAAAAAAAACAAAAAACAAATACTGTTTGGTCTCAGTGTCCTCATTTGTGTTTGCCAGGTCACAGCAAAAAATGATTTTACAGATGAATCCTATAGCAGCTCCTGGCACTACATCAATCACATAGAAAAACATTCAAAAACAACAGGCACAGATTACGGGAATGATGATTATGTCTTGCACGATGAGCGGTTTCTGTCACAGGTACTGTATGCTAAAACATATTCACTATATAATATAGACTTTCATATAACACTGGGTTAATGTAATATTGGGTTTCTTCCATATTTCCATGTCTTTATCCTAGGTTAGTAATTAATCCTGGCCCATACAGTTGATCGGTGAAGTACAGCATCGAGCACACAACCTGTGTTAAAAGTCGGCATGAAATGGACGTTGCCATAGTATTTTATTCCCTATTGTGATGTATATCCAAATGAAACAGCTTTTTGAACAAGACAAAATGTAGGACAGGACATGATTTTGTCCATCATCAGTTGATTTGGATGGTTGTGTTTTCTCCTGCCCTCTCTTTTGCCAGTAAACATGTCATCAGAGAAGAGAAGATATGTTATTTTTATTCACGAGTTCACACTTACAAATAATTAGATAGAATAAAAGTATGCATATTTGGCGTGCTTCAGGTTCCGAGCTCAGAATGTCACCCGAACCCAGAGTACTCCCCCATATCTTTGGTTAGGATAGTAACCAGGCAAGTGTGAGGAGACGGGGTGGTGGAGGGATGCAGAAAAAAACTATTGAGGAACATATGGCGCTTTTCCACTGCATGGTACAGTTCGGTACAGCTCACTTTTTGACGCTTTTCCAAGGCTGGCTTAAATAGTACCACCTCGGTTGAGGTTTAACATGGGGTTTTAGACATTAATTAAAGGGTTAGTTCACCCAAAAATAAAAATAATGTCATTAATTACTCACCCTCATGTTGTTCTACACCCGTAAGGCCTTCTTTCATCTTCGGAACACAAATTAAGATATTTTGATTAAATCCGATGGCTCAACAATCACTATATTGTTAAAAAGTCGTTATTTTGTTTTTTGACACACAAAAAGTATTCTCATCGCTTTATAATATTAAGGTAGAACTACTGAACTCACATGAATGGTTTTAAATATGTTTTTAATATCTTTATGGATCTTGAGAGAGAAAGTACCATTGCTGTGAATGCAGGCCTCACTGAGCCATTGGATTTCATCAAAATATATGTTTGTTTGTTTTTTGGTTTTTTTTGTTAATTCGGCTAGCACATGTTTTTTTTGTGTTCAACCTAAAATGAGTTTGACACCCCTGCTTTAAGGTTAAGGGCCTAACAATCTCTGAATTTGCTGTGGCTTTTAATTATTTTTAAGTCATTGTGAACACAGGCCAAAATATTTAAATATGAAACTCTGTTCACCCTTTAGTCCAAAAATCTGCTGATCATGAAGAGTGATGTGAATGTTGCCCAGTTCCAGAACCAGGCCCCAGAATATCTTCCACTTTCAGAAGAGTTTTGGAAAGCTCTGCTCTCTTTGCCTGTTGCATACGATTATGCTGCCTACTACAATGTGCTGGAGAGATTTGGGACCCACTATATTTCAGAGGGCACTCTTGGGGGCCAGTTTAGATTATTCATGGCGGCCAGCGAAGATGTCATGCGTAATTTGCGTAAGTGACCTCTATGTCACATATTAATTTCACTTGAGAAGAGTATTTGCCATTCAAGATCATTGCTTCGTCCAACGATTGTCTGTTGTCTTCTTTTTTACCTAGAAACTGTGCAAAGAGACTATAAACATTGTGTCAGAACGTTACATTCGATCCTGTTTATCATCAATTGGACCACAGAAAAGTGCACTGAACAAACTTATAACAATGTCCTATCCTTTTGTAAGTATTTTAGAAAAAAGAAAGGAAAATAAATGCTTAACTGAAACTTTCTTTTACTTTTGGGAGACAACGGCACTAAATTATACATGCATATGTGATACTTTCGTACTAATATCTGTAAACACCCAATGTACTGTACAATAATATTCAGTTCTGTGTTCAAACAGACCAAAGCATACCAAAAAATGACATGTCCACAAATATTATTGGCGGAGCTCCTGGATTTATTGCACAATTGTCAATGTTAGACAAAAACACACCCCTGGAGAATGGCAGGATGTTCTCCCAGTGGTCGGGTTCAGTAAAGGTCTTTCCAAAAGTCGTCAAAACAAAGGTTTGTTTGGAAACAAATGTTAATATATGGTTTGCTATCATAGCATACATAATTGAACTTGGAGCCTTTGTTAGCTTACCATAAACTGACACATATGCATAGGAGCACATGCAATGATTTCATTCTTATATGTGTGAATTTCTGACTTGTTCAGCTCAGATCTCTCCATGAGCTGGTGAAAGAGGTCCCGTGTGCAGGGGTGAAAAAGCATCACTTAAAGCGTGCAATTGAGACTTACCTCAACGAGAAACATCCATGCCACTGCAGAGAATGTCAGAACAATGGTTTGCGTGTGCTTGACAATGATATCTGTAAGTGTGTGTGTAAACCAGGCACCAAAGGCCAGGCGTGCGAGCAGGGGACGCCACAAGATGAACAACCAGGTACAGAAATTGTTACATTAAAATTATATAGATCGGGGGTTTTCAAACTTTGATTTTACAGATCCCCAACTCATACGAGTTGATGAATTTAATTCATACAAAAAGATGATTTTTAGAAAAAAGGACGAAGCAAAACGTATGATCATATGGATTTGCCACCAATTTGCCAAAGAAAAAAAAAAATTATGAATTTCCATGAGTGTGTATTACATCTTCCCTAATGGCAGCTGTATATTTTCATATATAATGATGTTTTTACATTAAATTACTGTATATTTTTTCTACCCATCTTTAGAGTACTGTTAGGTGTATAAACATGATACAAAAACAACATGGCTTTTAATAGAATAAATATTATAATCTCATTAGTTACAGTCTTTAGAAAGCAGAATGAAATAGTGTCAAATTATTTTGTATATTATAATATATATAAAAAAATATCTTGTATATTATACTAAATATAAGTAACTTTGCTACTACATGTCAACTGACTCTCATCATAAAATGGTTAGTTCCTGTCCTTGATTCTGATTGGTCAATAGCTGTGTTTTATTCATGATAAAACACGGCTATGACCGCTTCACCCAATGGTTCTGTGCATCACTACACAACACCCTTAGCAACCACTCTTAGCAACGTAAATTGTATGTTCTCAATTGATATTGTTTATTGAAGCTTACTGTATTATGTAGAAGAGTATTGTGAGAAAGAGATCGATTGAACAAGTTTATTACCTGCATTCAGATTTAGCATTTTCCTTCAGGTCAGTCCAGATGTTCATAATAAAAAATCAGTTTAAATGTGACTGACAGCGCTAGTCAAAGCATTTGTCAGTTGTGTCTTGTTCCGTTTTCACAACAATTCAGTCTTTTCAATGTAAAAATCTTCACTACTGACTGACACACTTATAAAGACAGTCTTTGCCGCCATCTAATGGCATAATAATGTAAGTTCTGTTGCTGTTTGCAGTCAGGGACTATTCTTTCCGGTGGAAGGAAGGCTTTTAGTGAAAGTTTACTTCATAAAAAAGTTGCATTGATACATATTTTTGGCTTTGTGTGGTAACCGTTTTATAAAAGCAATAGGTACTTGAGGCTAGTGCTGTATCGTGAATAAGTCACGGCTGAAGGCCAGTGTTAAGGGCCTGCAACCCCTTCAGCCGTGACTTATTCACGATACAGCACAGCCTCTCGTACCTTAATGCGTACTTAAAGTATTAGTAGGCTGGTTAGAGTTAGGTGTTAGGGTTCGGGTTAGTAAAATAAGTTGACATGTAGCTACAAAGTTACTTATAGACAGTAGAATGTCTGTTGAGGACCATCAAAATAAATTGTGGTCCTACTTTATATTAGGTGGCCTTAACTGCTTTGTACTTACATGGGGGGGAAAAAGTACAGTGTACTTTATTGTGTTTATATTGTATTGCAAATACAAGTAGTTAAGGCTACCTAATCTAAAGTGGGACCTAAATTGTTAGCAGATATTAAGCAGACAGTCTACTAATTGGCTACTCAAATGACTTGTAGTTCACATATAGTTGCAAAGTTACTTAGCAGAATGTCTAAACTGGACCTGTTACCTTTTAAAGTATAGCTTAAGTACCTAAATACTTTCTGGGGTCACTGCTTGTTTCTGAGTGTCCAGTTAATATCTTTGTATCTTAGGAGTGATCCATGGTGACTGGGCTTGTTGGTCTTCATGGAGCACCTGCAAGGAAGGACAGAAAAGCCGGAGCCGCTCCTGCAGTCGTCCCGCTCCTTCAGGCGGCAGGGACTGTATTGGAAATGCTGTGGAGACGACAGCCTGTGATGATGTGGAGGAATTAGATTACCTACGGTGAGGAAGGTCACTAGCCTGTTCAAAAGCTGTTATAAGCTGTTCTCTGCAAGGTGCTAGAGACACAGTGAATGATACTGTGCAACAACACTGCCACTATGTGGAAGCCTGACTTAATGGTTTTGACCTATTTTCAGTACAATGGAGCCACACTGCTTTGATGATTCAGTCACACTCAGGAAGAGTTGTAAAACACCGCCCTTCCTTGCTAATGGGTTTGTTTTGGTAATAATGATTATATAAAATATTCTTCACTCAACTGTGATTGAATATGTATTCGTAATGTGTTGTAATGTTATTCTCTTCTGCTAACTGCAGTACCCCAAAGATGAATATCCAGTGGGCAGTAAGATTGATTATGCATGTATTGAAGGCTATCATTTGATTGGAAATCCTATAGCAGAATGCCAAGAAAATCTAGACTGGTTGCGAAATCAAATAGAGTGCAAAAGTAAGTGTATATGACATTTTGGAGATGTTGTATGCTGACATTAGTATCCCTTTTCAGTGTATTTTGAGTTTTATTTTGATGTTGTGTTTATCATTACTAATATACTTCTTTGTGATTTATTTATTTTTCATAAAAGTATTAAATGATAGTGATAAGTACATAATATGATATCTGTAGTTTTCTATTATGTGTTATGAATTATGTATATAATTATCATTTAATATTATTTATTACATTTTAGAGAAATATATATATATATGAAATACATATACTGTATATATTTCATATATACTTAATAAATTCATTAGTAAGTCATTAATTAGTTCATTTTTTAAAATGTATAACTATAGTTTTGAAAAGTGTATTTAATGTAATGTATATAATTGTTATTTTTTAATAATTTTAAATATACATTTTAGAGAATGGGAACCATGTCTCATAAATACTTTTCATAAATATAAATATAGATGATATAATTACTTAATATAACTAGTTTTTGTGAGATGTATTGTATAATGTATATAATTATTATTTAAAATATGTATATGATTCATGATTCATTCATTAGTAAGGAACTTATTTGAGATGAATTGTATTTCATGTAAATATTAAATAATATAAATATGTTATATATTAACTTATATGGCGTATTTTATAGTATGTATAAAGGTATTGTTTGTATTATTTATAATACTACATTTTAGAGAAATAAGAAACAATGTTTCATTAAAACTATATGATATAAATACTTAATATAACTATATTTTATATTAATAATTGTTAGTTTTCTTAATTATTATTTATTTAATTAAATGTTATTATTTTATTAATTAATTTTATTTACATTTTAATATTTAACATTTCAAAGTTATGAGAAATAAACTGTATATATGTTTTATAAAACTGTTTGTTTGTCTGTAGAAACAATGTGTGATCCACCTCAGCTTCCTCCAGATGTCACTGGAAGCCCATGGAAGCTTGCCTATGACATTGGTGAAGCTGTCTCACTCTCCTGTCCTGAAGATAAAGTCAAAGAGGGTCCGGCTGAGATCCAATGCAATGCTGGCCTTTCCTGGTCACCGCAACCAAAAGAAACCAGGTGTCTCACAGGTACAAAACTAGTGTTGTGCTGTTTTGTACAGTAATTCAGTGAAAAAAATGTGGATAAACACATTACTTAGCTGTAATGGGAAGGGACAGGTCTTATAAGGATGTCATTTGATTAAATGATCCATGAAAAATGAAGAAAAGTAAAATTATATGATTTGTTTTTTCACTAGTTTTTAAACCGACCACTGCGCCAGTGCAATGCCAGCCATGGGAAAACCTGGCAAAGGACAAATGTGTCTGTAAAGTACCCCACGAGTGCAAGTATGTTCCCAGACAGTCCACAGGAAGGAATTAGCATTAAACAACACAAATGCCAAATAGCAATAAAAAAAATGCCAGAAAAATACATTTCTATAAAACCATCCACCAAAACCAACACATTTTATTTTCAGTTTAATAAAATGTGTTTTTGTAGGTCTTCCTTGGAGATATGTGCCACTGATGTGAAGCGTGGTCGGACGCAGAGACTGAGTCTGTGTAAAGTACAGGCTATTCGCTGTCTGGGACACCAGTACACCCTTGCTGAAGACAGTGCCTGCCAGTGGCCACAACGCTCATCCACTGCTTGCCCACACTGCACCATCTGGGAGAGTTGTGATGGTGAGGGATCGTGAAATACAAGATAAAATAATGGCAGACATCATATCTGAATTTTATTAAATATGCATTGTGTCTTACACCAGTATAACATGTAAATCTGATGGTCAGGACATTATTTGGTCAAAAATACAGTAAAACAGTAAAGCTGAATTTTCAGCAGGCATTACTCCCGTCTTCAGTGTCACATGATTCAGAAATTAATATAATATGCTGATTTGGTGCTCAATTATTATCAGTTATTTTTGGTGCTCATTCATTAATAATGGTTCTTATTATTATCATTAATGTTTAAAACAGTTTCTGCTGCTTAATATTTTTGTTCAACTCATACATTTTATTCAGGATTATTAGATGAATAGAAAGTTCAAAAGAACAGCATTTATTTAAAATAGAAATGTTTTGTAACATTATAAATGTCTTTACTGTCACTTACTGATCAATTTAATGCATATTTCTTTTTATTCTAACTTACCCCTAATTTTTAAATAGTAGTGTATCACAGTTTCAACAAAAATATTAAGCCAACATTTCAGTACTGATGATAATAATAATAAATGTTTCTTGAGCACCAAATCAGCATATTAGAATGCTTTCTGAAGGATCATGTGACACTGAAGACTGGAGTGATGATGCTGAAGCTTTGCCAACAGGAATAAATTACATTTTAAAATAGTAAAATTGTGAAATGTTATTACAATTTAAATATGTTTTGACTGTATTTTCCATCAAATAAAATGCAAAAAAAAAAACCTTATTTCAAAAACTAAAGTCTGTGGTTAACACAATCTTTTGACAAAACTTCCATGTTTAGTTTTACAACATAAATTACACACTGTCATACCCAAACATGAATGTAGCATCGTAAGTTTTTAAAACATGCACAATGCTTTAAAAATTCATGTTTGAGTTGACAGTGTAATTTATGTTGTAGAACAATTGTGAAAGTCACTTTAAGTAATGCTAGCCACAGAAATTGAAAACTGCCTTTCAAAAACCCATTCAAAGATTCCTGAGGGAACCCATGGATTGAAAATATAAATTCTTGCTAATGTCTTATTAAACCTGGTCAGGAAAGTGCCATTTTAAAGACTTAAATGTTGTAACAATCATGTCGTTGTAGAGCAAACGAACAGCTGCCATTGCAAGACAAGTGAGGAATGCTCATCCTTGGATGCTTGGATCCATGTGTGTGTGCAGCAGGAAGGAGCGTCTGCACCAGTGACAATGACAGAATGTGAGGCGGGCGTGAGGAAATGCAGTGGAGAGACTGTCCGCATTGTCAGCATTCAACCTTGTCAGTCATAAGCTTAGAGGCTCAGTAACTAATTAAATAGTGTAACCATATTATATGTTGAACTCTGGGAGGATTCCTGCCTTCGTTTTCAAAGGTTTGCAAAGGATTCAGTCAAAACACCATGAATATGTTTAAAAAAGCCCAAAGATGGTTTGACAAGTGCAGTTTTCTTTCTTTTGTTGACATATTTTCTGTTAAAACAGGATGTTTGGACAGGACAAAAGAATAGAGCGCAGCAGTGATGTTAGCATCACACTGGTTCCCTCAACAAAAACCCAATAAGATTTTTCCATTGGCTTTTGGATAATTGCAGAAAATAAGCTCTGTGACTAACAAAAGTTTATGATTCGTATATGTTTTGTTCATCATGATCTTCACAAATGAACACAACTTGAATTTTAAAAAAATCGTACAGTCGCCACAAAAAGCTAAATGTAGGCTATAAATGACGCATGACTTTAAACGTCACCACCATTAAGCTTCACACACATTTTCGCTGAAAGTTTGAGCGCAATTATAAACACAATGAGGCTGTGAAAGCTGACTATAGTGAGTAGATGAGTTTTCCCGATCGGCTGATAACCTGTTAGCTTTTCACTGTACCGCCTGTGGTACAAATACCTTTCAAAAGAGACCAAAACCATGCATATACTTCAAATGGTTCAAGCTATTTTTTTCAAGCAGCATGCAATTTACTTTGGGTATGCCTTTTATGGGGTTTTACAAGAATGTTAAGGGGTTATATGTCCCCCACAACCTCTTTAGGCCCATTTAGTCAGTGGCTAGCAATAGCCTTTTTCGAGGCAAATAAAAGCTTTGAAAAATCACAAGGGGGTATTACTGATGTATTTTATGTCGTGGAAATGTGAATATCAATCTTGAGCCAAGTAAGAATTTCACCACAGACCTTTTAAGCATTTAACCAAAAAAACATTCAAACCGCCCACTGACTTCAGTACAGTGGAACCAGAAGTGCTAAAATGCTAACTCGTTTCTGGGTTTCGGCCAACAAGAACACATCATCCCTGCAGCACTCTATTGAAAAGCTGTGTAGAGCAGGATGTCATCAATATTTTGGTCTGTTGTCTTCTAAAAGTCAATTTTGTCAACATTTAGGAGTATGCTAGTATACAGATACAGTCAATGTGTGTTAGCTTTGAGGCTAAAAGCCACAAAAACTCATTTTGATTTCTTGTAATTTTTTTTTTTTTAATCTTTAGTTTATTATTATTTTTAAAGATGGGCATCTTACCAAGATTAGCAAGAGACTAAGCTATGTTTTCGCCTTCCTCAATCTTTCTTTGGTTAGCAAAGCATTAGCATTACTGCACAATTTCAACCATGTATTTCTGTAGACCTGTTCTGGACTTCTACAGGGCTCAGAACAGCATCCTATTCAGCCAGATTCAGACGTCCTGCCAAACTACTGACAACCAGCCCAGATTCCGCCAACAGCTTGTCCAGAGTCAGCAGTGCAGCCAAATAATTAACCAGAAAACTGTGTCTATTCTTGTAAACAGTTTTTTTTTTTTTCCTTCACTCTCCATTACTGCTTCCACATTGCTTTGAGTAAATAAAAGGGTAGGATATGCTGCCAGGTTTGAATTTCACAGTCTCCCTATTAATGTGCAAACAAATCCAATTACCTATAACCGACTGAGATCCAAAAGTGATATTTTAATGGGAGACATTGTTTTTGTGCATTGAAATTAGAGCCTGTGACTTGTCAGAAGACTGTTCTGAGAATCGTGGATAATAGCATGGCTATCAGGTAGTTATCTAAATAGCCTATATTTTTCAAATAGTTTCTCTGAAAAGAGGATAACATATATTCATAATGACTTATTTGATTTGATTTCTGTACCTTTTCTTAACTCATGTTAAATAAAATATAATTTTTAATACAAAACACAAAGTTCCAGTTTTGTTAAATCATTAAAAAAAGGTTTATTACCAATGTAAAACGACACTGTGCCTTTTCATAAACACTACAGTATCTTCACCATGCCTGACACATTTAGAACTGTTATTAATAAGCAAGACCCATGCTGAGCCCCTCCAATCTGGACTTATATCACACCAGATGGATAGACATGCCATCCTTTACTGACAATCTCTTTAAAGGAATCACAGTTTTGAAAAATAATTCAGAGCGCTAGGTTTACATTGTATATGTACATCTCTAAAATTTCCATTTATAGATATATTCTTTATTTACAAAGGCTTCTTCAGGTATTTTATACTCCTAAAGGCTGAAACTAAAAGAAAAAAGTTACAGGATTTCGGTTTATGGAAGACTAAATAATACTGTAGTAAGAATATTGTAACAGCAAAAAAAGCAGAACAAAAGAAACAACAGATACCACATTCACTCATGTTGTGCAGTATTTTTTAAAAAAAAAGCATCGTAAAGGTTTAGCGTCATAACCTTTGCTCTAATTAGCACTCTTGAACGCCTCATTAAAACACCTGTCTTGACAAAAAGCACAGCATATGAATTGTATGGATAAACATAGCTGTCATACTACAAACCATTTTCTTTACTAAGCATAATGTAGACAAACATTCATTTAAAAATGATTAAATATTATATAGTGTTTGTATGACTACTGATGTTACACAGATATTACTATTTATTCTCATAGCAGTAGGAAATTGGACAGAACTCACCAAAACAAAGCACTGGTTTTGGAAATGGCAGTAGTACTGTTGATTGGTGAGTGTCACACATTGTGAGGAAACACAGTCATTTGTGACTGGATTCTGGGAGAGAGCTCTTAGCTGGACACCAGGCAACAGAGGCCAAAGAAACGCCGCTTTCTCTGCCGGACCAACGGGTATGGCGTCAGATTCAACAAACTGCTGTCATCTGTATCGAGACAAGAACAGATAAAGATAGAGATTAATACAGCAAACATTAAAGAATTGTCTGTCCTTTCATTGGCCATTTTATATAAATTTAATAAAACATTATTTCTAATTCAACATGTTAAAGTTTACCAAACATGTAACATTTTGTTACCATCTAGGCAACAGCTACAGTATGTTTCTATCCAAGCTGCAAATTTCACTAGAGAATATGGCAAAAATAAATTGTAAATGTGAAAAAAGCCACTGTATTATCACAATAATAATATTAAATAATCTTATTAAGTAAGGTTATGCTTTCTTTCAAAAACAACAACAAATCTTACAAACTTTTGAATGGTACTACAGATGAACAATTTGAGACTTTGCTATTATTGAAAGATTTTGTTTGATGAAATGTGTTATTTTATGACCAAGTTTTCAATTAATTTTTCTGTAATATTAGCCAAAATAATCAGAAAGTGTTGAGATATTACCTTGGTTCTTCAGTGGTAAAGGCATTGTCTCCCTGAGTTTGCTTAGCAGATTTTTCATTTCTGTCATGTCCCTAGAACATTGAGGAACCGTTTCAGATATAAACTGTCAGTTTATGAAGAAAAAACTGAGAGATAGAGATCAAGTTGGGGCCATTCACACAGAATGCATTTTTGCAGTTAAAAATGTGAGACGCAGGTCAGTGGAGCAAAAAAAAAAGAAGAAAAAAAAAAAAGGCAAGGTCTAGGTCAAGGTCTCAAATCCGGTCCTAGAGGGCTACTGCCCTGCAGAGTTTAGTTCCAACCCTAATCAAACGCACCTGAACAAGCTGCAGATAGGAAAATTGCAGATAGGTGAGTTTGATAAGGGTCTGAGCTAAACTCTGCAGGACAGTGGCCCTCCAGGGCTGGATTTGAGGAACCCTGATCTAGAGTAGTGTTGTCAAAAGTACTTCAGTACCAAGTCGGTACTGAAATTTTAAAATGCTTTGAGCGCTGTTAAGCGGATTCGTAAACACCTATGATTAGCCATTGTGTTCACGTGCTCATCAGATTGTGTGATTGGCTACAATGATTAATACGTGATTGACTGTGATTGGCTACAATGATCAACGCTTTTGGAGCATTTGGAGCATTTGAAAGCAGGCGTCTATCAGCAGATCGGTCTGCTGATAGACGCCTGCTTTCAAACGCTCCCGTTCCCGCTTTTAGATTCAAACACTTCTGTGTGCTTTCAAACTCTCCTGAGCGTTGATCATTGTAGCCAATCACAGACATATCTGTTGAGTGCGTGAACACAATGGCCAATCAGAGGTGTTTACAAATCCACTCAACAGCGCTCAAAGTGTCACATTTTTCAAATTTCAGTACCGACTTGGTATCGAAGTCAGTACTTTTGACAACACCCCATCAAACATTTGTCCGACAGCAACGTAGTGTCCCTGGCCAAAAATAGTCGCGGTAGGACGGCATAAATCTGTAAAAATATATAACACAGATCATTTCCTAAAAAAACATTCAGATACGTTTGTACATGTCTACAATTCTCTAAGGGTTGCATATATAATTGTTATTTTGACTTTTAGCTATGTGTAGTTCAATATATAATTAATTAATAAGATAATGTCAAAGACGTCCATTCAAATTTCATTTTGGAACTATTTTTCAACCATGATGGGACATGTCGGAGGGACGTCTTTTCAACGGTCATTAAACGTCTAAATATTTGCTGGGACTAGTCTAGAGACATGTTTTTTTTTTTTTTTAAAGTTGAACTTATTTTAACTTGAGTGCCGCGTTTTCAGAATTCAGCATCTTGCATGAGACACTGCAAAAGACGTGAGCGCAATGGTTGACGATGTCCGTCTAGCGCGTTTATATTGAAAGACAATGGAAAAGTAGCGCAGTGGAATCTAGTGGAAAACGGGTTCTGTGTGAACCGACCCTTAAGCTGCTCAGACTATTGACCTCTCAATGTTCTCAATGTCTGTGGCCACCAGGAAGTATGTCTGCGGACAGTCCGCTGGAGTGGAGGACGTGTCTTCTAGGATTGGGATGTCAGAGCTGTCCTCTTTCTTACTGTCAACCTTTGTTGCTCCTGAATAATGTTTCCCTGGAACACATACAGTAAGACATCACTGGCAGACTGTAGAGAAATAGAAATGGTCAAAATATGTCATGTCAAGATTTGACCCCAGGGCAACAGGGCTTTCTCCTGCTCCCAGAACATCCATATTTATTGTTTCCTATAAGCTCAAATCAGATACAAATCACAGAAACTAGCAGTATCAACTCCTGCAAACATTAAGCCACTAGAAGGCTCTACAGTTGGACGAGCCAGACTTCAACAACGTCAGTTTCCTGTTGCTGACATGGATGTTTCCTGCTGAGAGCCCAGGGGCGCCCTCACAGCATTACCTTTTCTGTGGAGCTGCAGGGATCCCAGCAGACATACAGACTTTAGCATCTCCGTCAGGTACATTTCCAGACAGCACTGCAGCTGGATGAAGAGGCGGCAGATCTCCGGATGTATTTCTCCATCTTCTGGGCTGTGAAAAAAGCATCAATAATGCATCTCAGACTTCTGGCCCCGAGCCCTTGAGCTTCAACCTGTCTAATTTCTCACAAGTTACATATCATTGCATTCATATGCCTTACAGTCCACAACAAGTGACCACTGACAGAAATCATAAGTCTTAGATACATATGATGTCAGTTCTGGGCAATATAGCTAAAGCAAATATTTCTCTATTTTTCAGTCTTTTGATGATAATCAATACATTGGTTTTTATTATTTACTCTGAAACTGCTTAAAACTTCATTTCAACTAAACAGCCATTGTTGCCAAGTAGTTTCTAAATCTTTAATGTACAGTAGTTAAAACACAGTAAAAAATGTAAGTAAAAATAATCATGGCATGTCTTCAACACTAAATGAACACAAGGAAGGATTATATTTAACGTGAACCGGATTTCTCATTGAGGCAAATTTAATGCAAATTGAGTTTTTAATTGATTCATTGAAATGGAAACTGAACTGATTCACAGAAATGAATCAAGCTTACAAGCACTAACAACAATTTTGCTACAGTTTAAATCAATCTGTCTTAATGCTTTAATGCTAATTAAATGACTCTTTATGAAACTTAATGGCCAAATATAAAGCCCATTGAAAACATGGCAATATTCAAGATGCCAGCAAAATTATAGGATGTTTGAATATTTCTGAGCAGCATGTTTACAAGGCTGTGCAGACAATCTAGAGCTATAAACACATTAGCTCAGTGGCCAGTGAGAATTCTCAGAAAATCATATTTCTCAGAATCCTACGCCTGTAATTACTGCTCTGTAATTCCCAGGTGGAATGCTGTGGCATGCTGGATACTTTATTTTCCTGTTCTTGAATTACCTGGAACAGAGATGTACCAAACCCATGTAAGATAAATCATGTAAAGTGTCCATCAGGCACACTGTTTGCCCTTTGTTCCCTTCTCTCTATGGTAAATTGTCATATTGTCTGTAACATTCACTACTTAATCTATTTAAATACCAATTTTTTTTTTTTCTATAAAAGTAGAAAAATTATGTGTAAAGGGACATTTCTCTCCATGTTCATGCAACAGAGCAAGATGATATGATTCATGATGAAAATAGATCCACTGCTTTATCTCTGGTATATTATTACAGCACATTCATGCGACCAAAGCACTACATTCAGATTTTCTTGCTTTAATTGACAGAGAGGAAATAAAATGTTTTCTAGTAAAGAGCATTTTTGGAGGCTGTCTCAGAAAAGAAAAAAATTATGTAATTTAATATGGATATGTGTTGACTAATCTAGAGCTGTAGTATCAATTTATTGTGTTAAACATAAATGTGTTAATATAAAACCATGATTTATGATAAATGCACAGCAGAAAGCAACATTTCCAACTTAATCATGTATTCTGCTTTCCAAACATAGCACAACTAGCTGATAATTATCAACTAAATGGTGCTGTGAAGTTTTGTCTCAGTCTTATATATAAAAAGCTACAATATAATTATATATGATATGATTTTATAGCTTGCATGCTTATAATATGTAATGGTTTAATAATGACTAGAGGTTTTCAACAGGGGGTCCATGACACCTAGGGGGCCCGCATGGGTACTGCATGCCAATTGTTGGTTGATAATTATTATTGGAAAAAAAATTAAGTAAATTAATTTAAAAAAGATGAAAATGTGTAAATAAAAAACAAAATATTAATTTTAAACAAAGCTAAAGTTTAGTTAACTGTATCATTGGCCCGCCCATGTTAAAATGCAATAAGCTAACATGTAAATATTTGAAAATTATGATATTGTACATAAATATGTTTTTACCCTGATATTGCAGAAAGGTTTTGATGTGCGGTCCGTGCCATCTCACAGCCTTTTGTGCGTGTCTTGTGCATTTCGGCACGAAGAGAGGGACAATCAGTGGAAATCTCTCCAATAGAGATAACCAACTCCCTATAGAGGGCCACAAGTGTATTGAACTCCTGGACAACCTGATGGAAGAGAGAAAAACAAAAGCAAACATTATAGGGCTCACAAAACCATTTTAACCTTGAAAATGTATGAAGCAGATAAATAAAATGTGACTAAAAATGATGAAATGACATGTATCCAACTTGTCAAGACACTTTTTAATTTTGAACAGAGAATGTCACAAAAACAGGCTATTTGTTGGAAAGCAGCGCCTCAGGCAACAGATGCTCATGCCATTTTATCAATATTTGGTAGAAAGGATAAGCGTTCAATGGCAAGCAGTTTTAACATTTATGCTTTTAGCATCTGTTTTTATGTTACTAACGCCGAGGGCTGAAATCACATTCGGGAGTGGGGGGTTGTCGGAGCTGGGTGGTCCCCCTTGGATAAAACTGCGTTCCTCGCCCTCGGTTGAAATTCTGTTCCATAATTCATTTAATATTAGTACTTATTTCTATATTGACTAATATCTATTCAATATAGTAACTAGCACTCCTTTTGAAATCACCAGTGGAATCTGAACATAAAAACTTTGACTGTTTCTATAGTAACTGGAGCTTCTAAAGGCAGCTGCGGTGAGGCGTTGACTTTATTTAGAGGCTTTGCTTTTAGTAAAAATGACTTGTTACTCTTACATTGTTCTTGGAAACATATTGCATATTTTTGTTGTTGAAATATATGGGGATCTGTGGTTCAGGGGCCGTTTACACGGCACTGTTTTCAACTAAAAACATAATTTTGTATGCATTTTGGCCGTTCATTTACACAATAACAGCGTTTTGGTGGCCTGAAAACACAAACTTTTGAAAACGGGTTTCAAAGTGCAAGTTTTTGAAAACCGTCTCCATGTAAACAACAAAAACGTGTGTCCGTGAAAACGATGACGCCATGCACATGTGCATTACATGTTCAGTCTATAGTGTTTAATCGCCATCTAATGGCCTGTCAGCAGAATACAGCATTTTTAGTCATTTTCACAGATTAGTATGAATGGGGATCGTTTTGACAATGGTGTCGACTCTATGCTGAAAACTCAAAGGAAAAACTCCTTTTTAAGCATTTCGTTGTCGTGTAAACATACCCTCAGATGTCAACTAATTTCAACAAGGAGGTAAAGCTGTAAAATGCAGCCTACTAGTAGTAACCATACGGAATAGTCAGTAAATTAAAAATACTGCCAGCATTAATAAACAATTGGAATACATATTAGAATATCTGATATTTGCACCACAGATCGACATAGAATTCAATGTCAAAAATTCAAGCCAACTCAATGTTAAAACGGCTTGCCATAAGCTTTCTGCCTGTTCATGGGGCAAAGACTCCTCAAACACAACACACGAGCTTTAAAAATGTGCTCGCGGGTTTAGCCCAAAATAGAGTACTAAATCCTATCGCTCACTCCATGCCATAATCTGTCAAATGAAGCATTGTTTCTGGAAAATCAGTGAGAAAAAAGGAAGCTGGAACTACCGCCGCACTATAGGACAAGTCACAAACCTCCAAGCCAAAGCATTCATTTTTTTAACGTCCCTACTGTCGCATTATACATTTAGGATGTTGGCACTTGCAGAACCCTGCGTGAATTTTAAATAGTGGTTGAACAATCAGCAGGATTCATAGTGAAATAATGCTGTGGGTCATGACGCAGGCATACGCACCATTCTGCAGTCCGCTACGGCACGCAGAGCTTCGCTGCTCTCCCGGCGCTCCGACTCTCTGGACGGGGGCTTATTGCCGATCTGGAAAATGGTCCCGGCAGTTCTGGGGCGGTTTTTGCGCCCATTCGGTGCAGAACTCATGCATACACATCAAGTGAAGAAACTGCCCTGATATAAAATGCTGACTGATCAATATACTGCCACTCGTTTGGTAAATTTCTTACTCAATTGATCGATCTGCCCGTGTCTTGCTCCTGGATTCTCTCCGCATTGCCACAATGCAGAAGCCGAGTCACCTTCATTCACTCCAGCAGAGAGCTGAAGTGTCCTTGCAGGGTTTCGTCTTCTTCAGCAGAGAGAAATGCGATAACAAAGAACCAGATGCAAACATGTCTTGATGCCCCGTATAGTCCCTCAACGAAGAAATAATAGCTGCTTGTAAACGAAACACCTCAATCGCTACTTGAGATAGACTATGTGGCGCAAGTTAAAATGATAAACTCTATATAGAGAGTAGGTAGCAGAAGGTGATCTAAGAGCGCTATTCTAACCTTGATAGGTGCAGTTGCTTGAGGCATGACGTGGTTGAACACACTGCACTCTCATAGGATGAGAATACTAATGCAACAGATTCACCAACTCACCAACTCAGATTCACCAATCTCAAATGAATCTTATTAAACATTCATAAAAGTAAAGTATCTACTTACGGTTGGTTATTAGGAAATGCTCTATTAGTGGTTGTATCATACTGTTTATTGTAATGAATCCTAATTGTATAAAAAGCAAGAAGAGCAATTAGACCTAATATTGCCTGTTGTGTTGTTCTCTGCCAAACCACTACAGAGAAACCACTGCATTTGAGATTTTACTAATGTAATCTATATGTGTATGCAGATATTGAGATGATGGAGCCAGTATGGAGTGTCTTGACAACACATTTAGAGCATGTTGTAGAACAAAACAGCATGTCTTAAAAACAAGAACTGAACAAAGCTTCCAAAAGATTATAGCCTTCTTCTTGCTTCCAACATGAAATATTTATTCAAGCGCAGGAAAAGATTTCCACTATTAAAGATTTCACTGCTTCATGTTTTTTTTGTTTTTTTTTAATAAAATGTAAATAAAAATAAAATTTAAGTAAATACATAAAATTATAAATATTATGTAAAAGTATTACTTTAATATAAAATCTATATATTGAATATAAATTAATAATAACATCAATCATTTTCCTCTGAAAGTATCTGTGTTCAGGAGACAATAGCAATTAATGCTAACAGCAAATAGTCCTTAGTAACTTTAGCCAACGAATAAGAAATTGTTCACTCATCATGTGCAGAGATTAAAACATTTTATATGATTTTAAAAAGTTATTTCGGATTGCTAAATCTGAGCACTATTTGACATAATAGTGGTATAATTACATATCTAAGACAATAAATTGAGCATTAGTTATTGAGACCACACAAAGAACCTATGGCCAATTGAACATTACTGTAAAACAAACAAGAAAGGCTTTAAATATGATTTAGTTATTATTCTCAGCATATTCTATGGATGGTTTAGAAGCTGATGTGGATAGTTTAGTTTACAATCCTGAGCACTGCATTTTGGAAACTAGCTGTAAGAGAAGACCCTTCACAAACGTATTCACACTGAATATAAAGCAAGTGAATACAACTTGTAGGGAAATGAAGAGTCCACTCATGTGATTATCCATACAAAGCTGCACACAGTTAGCCAAAATTCTGTTTAAAAGCAAACAGAAATTAGGCAAACCACAAACTCAAAAAATCATTATTCATCTTTGCGGTAAACAGATCATCAAGATTTCGTTTTTTAGCATGGATTCATTTCGCTTTGTGATCGGTTGGCGTTTACATAGTCCAGAAGTAGCTGCTGCACCTGATTCCTTTTGTTGCCGGCTTCTGTATTGACCTAAAAGATCAGAAACACTGCATACAGCTTCCCGTACCTTCTCTTTAAAAAGAGAGGAAGAAAAAATAGCAGAAGAAGCAGAAGATAATGAAGCCAATGACCCAGTTGACGGAGTATATATAGATGATCACCATGTCCATGTCAAATCGCCAACCATGCGAATCATCCTCAAAGTTGAAGGAATCAAGCCTGTAGCCCCCATGAGGGAACTGCCGTCTGCCAATTGGACTTGCCTGCCTTTGAAAGCCTAAGAAAGACAGATATAGATAAAGAGTGGGAGAGAGAAAGAAAGAGCAAGACAAAGAACAATGAACATTACTACCTAATGAAGAATAACAAATGAATCTGCAGAGTTCTTAATGTAGATTTAAACATGGTTTTACCTCCAAAAATGCGAAACAGTTTACGGCAGCTTGGAAGAGGCCATTTTGCACAGCTCGCTTTTTGGAAATTCTGTTTCCGAGACAGGTATTCCTTCGGGAAGAACGTACGAGCTGTATGGTTCAGTTCTGTGAAGAGTGGGATGTGTGAATTTACTTATCTGTAAATCATTAGTGTGCTCAGTGCAATGTGCATTGCTTTCAGAAAGCCCACACTCATTTTATATGGATTTATTTACATATCTATCTCATACAGGGTGTTTCTCAGATTAGATCCTGCCTGCCCTATTTTATGTCACGTTTAGTTTCCAAATCAATAGGAGCCTATTCTGTTCAATCACTGTCAAAAACCATACAATGTGTTAATATGAAGGAATATTCCATTTTGATTTTTCACAAGATTGCGCATTCAGAGCCAAAGTCCCTTAAAATGTAGGTAGTCACTCTTGTGCTTAATCGCATGAAAAAGGTCTGTAATGTGAGTGTTTAATATCTTCATAACATAGCTCTCTGCCACATCCTTAACCATAAAGATGGTTTTGTGCACTTGATTATTCCAATGTCCTTATCATTGCACTGCCTTGCAAAACTAAAACAGAGAACAGTATATTCAAAGCTCAGCAGTAAATATATAGTTTACAATACAAAATCTTTCTTTTGACCCATCTTTCTGAGCTCTTCCATCCTTACACACAAGCACTCTCAGGTCCTTTAATTCACGTCTACTTTGGTTAGTAGATTATTCACTGTCATGAACTTTTCCCTTCAGATCTCAGCTTAAGCTCTATTCTCACAGTACTTCTCCTCTCCTCACTGTTAATCTTTGTCTTACAGAACTGTTTGAGGGCCAACCCAGAAGCCTAATGCTCCATGGGTTCCCTTGGGAATTTCTAATGGGTTTCTAGTCTCTTTAGCCTTTCTTATTTGTTATCTAGAAACTTGTTAGCAACTTATGTTTTACACAAAGGATCTATCTATCTATCTATCTATCTATTGCAATAAATTATAAATACATTATTATTATTATTAGATGCACTCTAAAAATGATGGGTTAAAAACGACCCAAGTTGGGTTGCAAATGGACAAACCCAGCGGTTGGGTTAAATGTTTGTCCAACCTGCTGGCTAGTTTTATTTAACTCAACTATTGTTTTAAAATTAAAATGAAGCCAAAATATGTTGAAAATTAAAAATCAGACACATAATTACTAGAGGCAACAATAATAATCAAAAGGTTGAACATTTATCAATAAGCAATTTAATAAATGTTTATTTAATTATTATTCATTAAACTTATTAATAAAATTTCATATTAATAAATGTTAATTTCCAACATACTTTGTGTTAATTTTAAGCAAGCAATACAGTAATGTTTAAACAACAGTTGAGTTAAATAAAACTACCCAGCAGGTTGGGCAAACATTTAACCCAACCACTGGGTTAAAACAACCCAATCGCTGGGTTTGTCCATTTTCAACCCAACTTGGGTTGTTTCAAGCCAAATTTAAGTGAAAAATTGAAACAACCCAGCATTTTTTAGCTAAGCTTTTAACCATACCATTTGGGCAACTTCTTTGACAAGTTTCCCAAAATACTCCAGAAAATCACAACAACAATAATAATGAATGCTACTATTTATATATTATAATGGTCACACTTTAGTTTAGGGTCCAATTCTCACTATTAACTAATAATAACTATGACTTTTGCCTTAATAAAGTCCTAATTACTGCTTATTAATAGTTAGTAAGGTAGTTGTTAAGTTTAGGTATTGGGTAGGATTAAGGGATGTAGAATATGGTCATGCAGAATAAGGCATTAATATGTGCTTTATAAGTAAGCAATACAGCACTAGCCTCGAGTACCTTATTGTTTTTATAAAACGGTTGCCACACAATACAAATATTAAAGCCAAAAAATATGTATCAATGCAAGTTTCATGAAGTAAAATCACTAAAAGCTTTCCTTTCGCCGGAAAAATTAGTCCCTGACCGTAAACAGCAACAGAAGTTTCATTATTACACCATTAGATGGCGGCAAAGACTGTCTTTATAAGTGTGTCAGTCAGTAGCAAAGACTTTTATACTGAAAAGACTGAATTGTTGTGAACATGGAACAAGACGCAACTGACAAATGCTTTGACTAGCGCTGTCAGTCACGGAAAACCCCTTAACTGTTAAAAGGACAAGATAATGCAGCGAACATTTAAACATATTTTTTATTATGAACACTGGACTGACCTGAAGAAAATGCTAAATCTGAATGCAGGTAATAAACTCGCTCAATCGATCTCTTTCTCACAATACTCTTCTACGTAATACAGTAAGCTTCAATGAACAATAAAAATTGAGAACAAACAGTTTACGTTGCTAAGAGTGGTTGCTAACGGTATTTTGTAGTGATTGGACCCTAAAGTGTTACCATTATAATATATATTGTTAATATATTAAATCACATTTATAAAAAGATAT
Source organism: Elopichthys bambusa (assembly GCA_037101425.1). NCBI lineage: Eukaryota > Metazoa > Chordata > Actinopteri > Cypriniformes > Xenocyprididae > Elopichthys > Elopichthys bambusa. The sequence continues at coordinate 18,255,470 of CM074446.1, forward strand.
CAGAAATTTCTTTTTTTCCATGAAACCAACCTTTCTGGAAGAAAACATGTGTTATGGTGGTTCTGCACAATGGACAGGGTGTGTTGGTGGGGCAGTTCTTGGCCAGTGTCCGCAGACAAGGCTCACAGAAGACGTGGCTGCAGGGATGGCACATGTATGGACTGAAGTAGACATCCAGACACACAGCACAGATATAGCCTTCACGATCCCGGCTGGGCAGCTCCTCGTCCTCACTGCTGCTAGATGGGTTCCCTGTAGAGCTCTTCAGCAGAGAGGAGATGACTCAGTGCTATTAAACTCAACAATCTGGTGAGCTTCACCTTTACTAGGGAGCATCGCTTTCAGTGTTATGCTGATGGTTCGTATAAACAGTGTTTTAACTTGACCTTTAACACACTTGCTTATTGGACTATAAAGTATCTTTTGGATTGTGTTATAGACAGGCTTTAAGCAGGGGTGGTGTGTCCCACACAAGACTCCTCTGGTGCACAGGGATTGTCAGCAATTACAGCTCTCCCACCTATTGGGACCTCCAGAGACCATGCTATTTGTGTCATTAACACCAAATACACATCTCATAAAAGTCTCTACATCCCACTTGACAACCCAGGAACAACATATCACATGGAATCCACATAAAAAATTACTACATTAAATGCCCCTATTATGTTATTTTAAAGGTTCCAATAGACAATTATAATTTTGTTGTTGATGTCTCCTACATTAAGTGTACATGTAAGCAAGGTCAAAAAGCATTTTGCACACATTGCAGCATCACCTGTTTTTACACTAGTGGTTGCACCGACTAATCGACTAGTCGACTGTAATGCTCTGCCATGACGCTTTAACTATGACGTCGACTAGTCGCTGGTCATGGCCTACAGAGGGCGCAACAGGATAAGAAATCTTTGAAGTCCATCTTTACGCTCCATATCCAACAGTTAATGACAAATAAATGCATATTCCGAGAGCGGAGAATGATTATTCAATCTGGATGCTCAATATTGATTGGGTGAATGCACGTTTTAAACAGCTTATTGTACAGTTACGTTAGTCGCCGTTCTAAACTGTGCTGCTTCAAAACACGCACTCATAGCGCTCAGATCACGTGCAGACAAATCGTTCTAGCGATTTGTCTGCACGTGATCATGAAGTGACATGAAAAGTTCTAGCATATATTTATTAGTAACTAAAACACACAGCTTCACTATCAGTAGACGCTTCCAGCAATCGCTTTCTCACTAATGCATTCATATAAATCTTTACTGTGCTACTTTTTCTGTATCTGATTCAAAACCAGCAGAAATCTGTGAGAAATATAACGACCCAAAGACAAAAGAACTGATAAAAAATAAACGTATGTAGGAGCAATAGGCTTGTGGGCAGCGCTGCGTCATATGTTCTAGTCTCATCTCGAGGTTATTCACACAACGCATTTTTGCTTTCAAAAACGCAAAACGTGGGCAGTGGAATAGGAAAAAAACGCAAGGTCTCGAGACGCGTTTTTTAAAAGTTGAACTGATTTTAACAAAAGACGCAAGACGCGAGCACAACGGTCATATACACGCCCGTCTAGCGCATATTTACATAGAACAGATTGCCATAAATGGAAAAGGAGCGCATTGGAATGGAAAAACGCGTTCTCTGTGAACAGCCCCTTATTTGTTTATTTAATGACGCCATTATCGACATCATCATTGACTCGACTTTAATCACATAAATGTCGACTTTAAAAAATCTGAAGTTGTTCAACCCCTATTTCGCCCAGTGTCTAAAATTGTTCAAATCAATAAAGTACTCGGTCTCTCTAAACACCTCCTTTCTGACTACTCTGCTCTGACTCGTTTTTGTGCAAGTGAGTTTTGGTGAGTAAACGTATGCTCACATTTAGAAATACAATAACCATAATGTTTACACAGCGCACACAACACCTCTGCACTTACTCCTGATTTATCTCAACATGGGGATAGGAGAGGTTTCAGTCAATACATGGGAAAAGAAAGTAACTTGCATTACTTATTTGAAAAAGTAACTCAGGTATTTGTTGTAAATTTAAAAGTAATGCGTTACTTTACTAGTTACCCTCAGTTACTAGTTACATTACCCTCAACACTGCCAATGAAGACCGACGGGCATTATGCAAATTTGTTATTAAATGTGTATTTTAACTGGTATGCCACACTGTGCCAAAAACATGTTGTGCCTACAACTAGAATTATTACTGCTGAAATGAAACGTTTGGATTTATCCTTCTCTTCACTGTATTATGAAGGGTCCTTACCTCCTCCTGCTAAATCACAACTCACCCCTCTTCTAGCCACTGGACAATGAGAAATGAAGGAGTAAAAGACGTCATTGCATTTGAGTAGGCTATAGTAATCATGAATTACTGGACTAGTGCTTTCTAAGAGCAGTTGTCCATGGTTTATGATTCGTCATGAGACACTTTTGGGTGTTATGCATTAAAGATTAATCATTGTGAAGAGAAACATATTCTTTTATAGTCATATAAATCTTTTATTTGCTTTCACTTGAAATTGTGTTAATGCTGGTGAATGGGATTATTGCATTGACTTGAGAATCCCTAAAGCAGAACCTGTTGATTGTTAAAAGGTGCCCTCTGCTGGAAAATGATAAATTCTGTTAATAAACTGGGAGTAATATAAACTTTATAATAAACTTTATATTGTGCTAGTGAAAATAAAGGAAGAATCAGTGAATAATATTTTTAAAAAATATTATATGCAAGGGATAATGTAAAGCCAGCCAGTCAGTATCGTAAAATAAACTCCATGAAATATTAATTTGAGAAAAGTATTTTAAGAAAAAGTAGTCCAGTACAACATAGAAAACAATCAGCCTAACAAGACAAACACTGAAACAAAAACACAAAATTCAAAAATAGGCCTATTATTATTGTTATTATTATATTATTACTATCTGCACACAAGCTACTATTACAGCTCATATGGCATGTATGTGTATACATGTGTGTATGTGTTTCACCTGCACGTTCTCCTGCTGCTGGCTCTGTCTGCAGCGCTCTCTCCTCTTCTGTCTCCTCCTCAGGCTCTTCAGTCGTTTCCTCTCTCTCTTGCTCAACCTGCGTTCCCCAGTGGGAGTAGGTGTAAGCAGGGATGAAGTCACGCTGAGCCCTGCTGGAGCTCTGCCAGCCTGCTCTCCAAACTCCTGTTCTTCCTCAGAGCTGCTGAGAGACATCAGAGGAGCTCTGTGGTTATAGGAGCCGCCTGCTTCCTGGTCCTCACGAGAGCCCCTAATAATATCCGACCTAACAGGTTCAACATCGGACCTCCTCGAAAGCATCATAGCCCTACTATAGGGAGGCTGAGCAGGAGGGCTTGTCCTATGGCATTGGGAAGTGGAGGCCTGCTGGCTGGCTGTGGACCTCAGCGTTTGTCCAGTGTGGAGATCACAGTCTGGGAAGAGCAGATGAGAGTATCCTCGTGAGGAGTATAGCCCCCTGTAGTGAGCCTCTTGATGGGTGTCCGTATAGTCCAGACTGAACGCCTTCCTGTGGGCTAGTCTGACTCCAAGAGGGGCCCTCTGCAGGGGCCTGACCTCCAAGCACAGGGCCTCAGTCGTACGCCCAAGGTCCTCTCCTCCACGTGAGCCCATCTCCGAGATCAGACAACTCACTGTCGAACCGAGTCCTCCCCCCCCACTGCAACAAACTCTGCACCAGGCCAGGAAACATTTGAGTTCATTGTTGAAGAGGTGAGCAGGAACATACTGGCCCCCTGAGGCATTTTGCACTGTTGACAAAGGTAAAGCCCCCTAAATAGTGGCAGTTCAGCGACCCAATTGTTTCTGGGGGCCTATAGAATTCAAACAGCCCACAATGCATGCATTGTTATGAGGGTGGAAAAATTAGGTGAAATAACTAGACCAACCTTTTTTTGTAACAGACACGGTCAGCTCTTTTTCTGTCTGAACAATTAGCAGCATATGGGAATATGAGAGTCGCACTAACTGGAACAAAATATGTGCTCATTTCATACAGTTTATGTGTGGTTTTCTTCTTGAAGATTTTTAATTTATTAATAGGCTATCGTGATTAATTGCAAGTAAACAACTATTTTATACAATTACATATATATATATATATATATATATATATATATATGAATTCAATATTATATAATTATATAATATAAAATAATATATATTATTCAGAAATTTATGTAAAATGTGTATTAAAGGATTAGTTCACTTCAGAATTAATATTTCCTGATAATTTACTCACCTCCATGTCATCCAAGATGTTTATGTCTTTCTTCAGTCGAAAAAAAAAATTAAGGTTTTGAGGAAAACATTCCAGGATTTTTCTCCATATAGTGGACTTCACTGGGGTTCAGTGGGTTGAAGGTTAAAATTGGTTTCACTGCAGCTTCAAAGGGCTCTACACAATCGCAGGCGAAGGAATAAGGGTCTTATTTAGTGAAACGATCTGTCATTTTCTTAAAAAAAAAAAAAAAAAAATATATATATATATATATATATATATATATATATATATATATATATAATATATATATATAATATATATATAAATATATAATAAATATATATATTAACCACAAATGCTTGTCTTGCACTAGCTCTGCGATGCGCCAGAAAGGTCACGCGTGAAAGGTATGGCGAAAAACTCATTTCATTTGATCCTCCAACTTCAAAATCATCCGATATCGTTGTTTAAACTTTTTTTTTTGTAAAGTGCGTTACACTTAGTTTTTGCACGTTCGCTTTGTAGACACTGGATCTGTACTTCCGCCTATGTCACGCGTGAACTTTGTAATGTGATTACGTCATGTGTGGAGCATTTCAGAGCAGTGCAAAACGAGCATTTGTGGTTAAAAAGTATATAATTTTTTTTTCCTGGTAGATAATACACTACTTTCTTGGCTGGGATCGTGAAGAGTGCTTTGAAGCTGCACTGAAACTGCACTGAAACTGCAATTTGGACCTTCCACCCGTTGTACCTTGGTGAAGTCCACTATAGAAAAATCCTGGAATGTTTTCCTCAAAAACCTTAATTTCTTTTCGACTAAAGCAAGAAAGACATGAACATTTTGAAAGACATGGGGGTGAGTAAATTATCAGGACATTTTCATTCAGAAGTGAACTAATCCTTTAATATAAAATGTATATATATATATATATATATTAATGATCTTTTAATATTTTAATTTAACATACATTTTAATGGATAACAATGGATTTGTTGTAGGTTATTTCAAGAAAATTAAACCAGTTTACAAATTAATTTTTTTGTTGTTTTTTTCCCGATCATTCTGTGGGCAGTACCTTTACTGCAGGGACAAACATCTGCCTGGGCTTCTGTGCTTCTGTCCTTGTCCTCCAAGGGTACAACGGTGATGACTCTTTAATTGTCCTCTGCAGGGCTTGAACATGCAACCTTTTGGTGACCAGCTCCCCCCTTCCGCATCACTCACAACTTTGGCATGTTTCCAAAGAGACGTTCAAGTTGAATGTCATTGCATATGGTAATGATGGGCTAAGCATTATATGACGAAACCATGGTATCAAACACTTTTCTGTATTGGTTATCCGCGTACATTGGCTTTACTATAGCCAGAGTTGTAAATGCATTGATATATTCTAGCACTTTTGAGGGAAAATCTAAAGCTGCATAGTGTCAAGGGTGATCTGAATCGTTGGGAAACAAGGTCTCGTTATACGCCGTCATTAATGTTCTTTCATCTTTTTGCCATGTTCTCACCAGATGGCAGCAGATTTCCGTTCTGGGTAACACGGTGAACTGTCCACGGTACTGAAAGTGCTTTATCCTGATGCATCTCTACAACAAAAGTCCTAGAATGTATACTATTATAATAATTCTATTAACCATCAAAATGTTTATGATATTAGAAAACATCATAATTACTGGCATATTATATTGTCAGTTTTGTAATGAGCATATAATAATGAATATATTATTTGTATGCGTTTTCAATTCTTTAGTTGTTCAAAGAATTATATGCTCTAGTATTTTTCATCTTTCTTTCCAACCATTTAACTTATACAACTTGTATGTTTTCTTTCATTTTTCAGATTTCAAGCTGATATTCTTCATTAGTAATTAGTAATCAAATTGGTTAGGAAAAGTGCAATTAATTTATCACTGCAAAAAATAAAATTCACAAACCAAATAGAAAGGTTTTAGATGGCTGTTTTTTACAGTGTGAAGAAAAAAAAAATCAGTTTTCATATAACATGTTTGCTTACAATGTGCCTTTGTCAGCAAAACAGGCACCCGAGAAACAATTTAACAGACACAAGCACGTTGTTGAATTTGTGTGCTCAACTTTCGTAACAGCAACTGTTGAATATCCCAACATATAGCACTAGAACAGCTCGTATCCAAAAGGACAACTTTAAAGCTTGCGCGACAGCTCTGCAAAGTGCGCGCGCCAACCTCTCAGCCATCTCTGACGCACTTAGCACGACTCGTATAAATGAATTCACTTCGTCACTGGGCGCCAATGATCGCAGCTAGAGCGTGCGGCACTTCCTAAGCCCGGAGCCAGCCATGCGTCTTCAGAGCAGCGAGGTGACCGGCGCGAGGGACTGTTTCTGAGTGACCGCTCTCACCATGGAGAGTTACAACAACACCACAGAAAGCCAAGACTGGAGCGGGAACTCGACGACAGTTAGCGAAGTTGCTCTAGTGTACCAAATAATCGGATCGCTTTTCCTGGCTGCGTTAATTCTGTTTGCCATATTGGGAAACGCGTGTGTCATCGCTGCCATCGCCTTAGAGAGATCGCTTCAGAATGTGGCCAACTATCTCATCGGCTCCCTGGCCGTCACAGACCTCATGGTGTCGGTGCTGGTTCTACCCATGGCAGCCCTGTATCAGGTGTTGAATAAATGGACTTTGGGACAGGAGATGTGCGATATATTCATCTCTCTTGACGTGTTGTGCTGCACCTCTTCCATCCTGCACCTGTGCGCAATCGCTTTGGATAGGTACTGGGCCATCACTGATCCCATAGACTATGTGAATAAAAGGACCCCCAGAAGAGCGGCTATCTTGATCAGCCTCACTTGGCTAATAGGATTTTCCATTTCTATTCCGCCCATGTTGGGTTGGAGGAAACCAGAGGATCGGGCAGACCCCGACGCGTGCACAATCAGCCAAGACCACGGGTACACCATCTACTCAACTTTTGGAGCCTTCTATATCCCCCTCATCCTAATGCTGGTCCTCTACGGTAGGATATTTCGAGCAGCGAGGTTTCGCATAAGGAAAACAGTGAAGAAAACCGAGAAAGCCAAAATCACGGACAAATGCCTCACGGTGTCTCCGGCGCTGTTCCCGAGGAAGGCGAACGGTGAGGTGAGCAAAACTTGGAGGCGAAGCGTGGAGCCGCAGCCGGACTCGTGCGTAAACGGAGCGCTGAGACACGCGGAGGACGGAGAGTCGTTCGAGATCACAGAAGTTCAACCCGTCTCCAGAAACCACCTGTCCCTGCCCAACAACCCTCAGCCGTGCTTCGAGAACAGAAACGAGAAAAACACGGAAGCGAAGCGCAAAGTGGCTCTGGCCAGAGAGCGCAAAACCGTCAAGACTCTGGGAATCATTATGGGCACGTTCATTTTCTGCTGGCTGCCCTTCTTCATCGTGGCGCTTGTTTTGCCTTTCTGTCAAGATTGTTTTATGCCCGAGTGGCTGAGGGCAGTCATTAACTGGCTCGGATACTCCAACTCACTTTTGAATCCCATCATATATGCGTACTTTAACAAAGACTTCCAGAACGCGTTTAAGAAGATCTTGAAATGCAAATGTATTAGACAGTGAACAAAACTATTTGATGGATGCTAATATCCAGATATTGATTGTTAAAGAACTGCTCTAAAGGCATTAATGGACAGTACTACAGCACAAGAAGAGTTAGAGCTCTGTCCTTGTGTATTTGTTTATCTGTGAAGTTTATCTGCGTCCACCACAAAACAATGTGCATATACCACTGGATGGATTCAGATTAGATCAAGACTCTCAGACCAGCTACGATTGTGCATTAAACAATAAAGCCCTTAAACAAAAAATAAACAAAAAATACTTTTGTTTTACTGTATATGATGAAAGGCACCTTTCTCTGAGCAAGGAGCTGTTGGTGTGATTGTAAGAACACGGAGACACCAATATCCAGCAGCTTATTTATGTAGAAAAATGTCATGTGAAATAATTTCTCTCACATCTATTTGTTTTTAGCAGAGTTTTATTATATGACATGGACTGACTGGAAATACCTTAAAATAAAAACATAATTCTCGATCACAAAAATCCCCTGTATCTGAATCATTGCAGTTGGGAAGGGGGTCTTTAATGAGGTTAGAGGGAAATACACATTACCACATTAAGATGTACAATTTAAGAAAGTAATGGGAAAAAAAATTAATTATATCTATATTATATACTCATATTCATGAGTTAGTATAATATGACCTTACTAAAGGAACTTGCTAAAAGGATTATTATGTCCTTTTTTTTCTTTTGGCACATCAATAAGCTTCTCAAGTCAAATAATTTGCATATGGACATCAAATTCAAATATGTGCACATAAATAAAGCTATGTAAAGCGTGTGGTAAATGTCAGTGATGCAGTGAGTACACCATGATCTGTTTGCCTCAGGCACAGTTAGGCCTTTGTTCCTCTGCAGTCATTCCACACTGCATTAAAAAACTAACTTATAACCTGTAAACCAGTTCAAGTGATTAAAAAATACAACCCTTCTGCATATTCTCAACAAGCTTAAAGAGCCTAATACCCTCAATTAAGTCTAAAGGCAAACAATATGACTTCAGCTATCGATATATAGTCCTCCTCTCGTAAATCGAATTGGCTTATGCCACCTCTCCAGATGTTTAATTCTTTAAAGCTAGAGTCCCTATAGATTATAAACCTCCTCCACTTCCAGTGACATTTTCAATCTATCTTGTGAGTGGCCACATGCACAGTATGATGGGAGAGGCAATGGTGCAGAAATGTTATTCAAATAACATCCTAAGGCTCTGCCCACACAGAACCTTGGCAAAATATAAATGTCAGAAGAGATAAATGGAAAATACTCAATGTAATGTTTATGATTTGCCTTTTCCCCTACATTTGTAAATGTGCTGTTTTACTGACACACTGCCATGTGACTAGGACGTTCGGAGGAGATGACAGCATTGATAACTTGACAATGGATGGTGTGAATGAACACAAAGCACTCGGGATAATATCCTCTGTTGGAGTGAAATTTTGCTGACTCACTCCTTTAGCACATAAACGGCCCTTGAACTAATTTTACCCATTTTCACTTGTGACATTTTTTTGAAATGTACCACCACTGCTGATGACAGTGGTCATGCCCCGGTGTCAAAGTTATAAATGACCAGCCACTAACATTGGCTTGATGGGAAACTATAGGGGAAAGGCACAATATATATTCCTCCCCCTTGTGCCCTGGAGTAAATTGAAATGGCCATGTGGGACATTCACAAGGTCATTCTAACCTTGATATAACTATTTGTGAGGCTAAATGACAAGTGAAAAGAACATTTTGAACTCACTTTCATTCTCTGAGGAAAGTCTCAGTCTAAAGACAGCAAGTCTTTTAATGTGGCTGTTAGTTACTTAGGTGACCTCTGCTTTGGAGCATTAAGAAGAGATTAAGCTGCATGTTTGTCATTTCTTTAAAAAAAAGAAAAAAGAAAAAAAGTGATATATTGCCAAAGACCTATGAATCATCACTTCCTTGCACTTACACAGCAGGCTCTGATGGATTTTTACCCTGCTGGATAGCATGTTAAAAGCATATAGGAAATTATTATAGCAAACTGCATCTGTATGATAATTTGTGATCAAACAAAGCTCATTGATGGATCTCTGGGTTGTAGCACATGACCTAAATTAAAAAATATACAAATCAGCAGCTCATTTGGATGATTCATTCTTTTACAGGTCAGGTTAAAGTTGTTCAAAGCTGTTTAAAATGTAAAACATTTTAATGAACTGCTTTATTTACAAGTTTACCTCATTTTACCTTAGTATATACAATTGTTTTAATATGCAGTATACACTACCATATACAGTAGGCTATATAGGCTATTATAATACAGTAATAGCAGGCCTAACTGTAATATTGTGAAATGTTATTACAATCTTTTCCGTTTTAATAGACTATATTTTAAAATGTAATTTATTCCTGTAATGGTAAAGCTGAATTTTCAGCATCATTACTCCAGTCTTGTCACATGATCCTTCTGAAATCATTCTAATACGCTGATTTGATGCTTAAGCAACATTTGTGACCTGTGCTGGCAAAATGAGTCCGGAATGCACACGGGCTAATTTCGATTTACAGGCAAAACAAAAACAATGCGAGTTATTTCAACTCTTTTAAATGGGGGAATTATAGTTATTGTTCCTCAATTGTACAGGCAAAACAAGTGAAAAATGTCAATTTTGGTCGAATTTCAGGTTTTCACAAAAATGAGTTCATTACGCCCTCGTCTAGCGATCCCAATGCTCCAAATAGCAATTACATCTAAAAGTATCCTGATTTGTACGTTTTCTGAAAGGAGTACCTTTCCTTTGACCATGAAAAATGCTGTGTTTCTCTGCTCGCTTCTCAACTACTGAAGCTTCCCCTCAGCATACGTTTGATATTGTTGTAAAGCGCAGCATTCCAACTTTGTGAATATTCATAGAGAATTCTCGATGGCATGAGCCTGAAAGAATGAAATGTGTATTTCAAACTCATGCTGATGTAAACAAAACAATCTTACTCGCGCTGACTGACAGGTCCGAAGCGCGCCGCGCGCGCACAAAAACACCTTAGACAGCGCGCTATCCCGACATTATAGTACTTTAAAAAAATATGTCTTGGCGAGTATTCATGCAAACATTATCTGTTATGTCTTAAGTGAACGTTTGGTTAACTGTTGGGGGAAAACATGTGATGTGTGTAACATCATGTCAGATCTGTGATACATAAGGTCTTAATATATAGGCTGTCTGTTTCATTAATGTTAATCAAACAATTGTGGAATCATGGAAAAAAAAGGTTTGGTTGCTAGGTGATTTTGTTTGGAACCTTCAGAAAACTTTAACTCGATTTTTCTCAAAATTGACTTTGCTGACTCTATCGACTTTAAACAGGTGTAGCCCAGTCATTTTTTTTTTTTTTTTGGGTTCCAACAAATCATATAGGCTATCATTTTGAAGGTTTTTTTTTAATAGAGAATGTAAAAATAACAATAACTCATTTTTGAAAATGTGCTCATTGCAACTCATTTTGCCAGCACAGGTAACATTTTTATTCTTATTATTATCAATGTTGAAAACAGTTGCTGCTTCATATTTTTGTGGTAACCATGATACATTTTTCAGGATTCTTTGATGAATAAAAAGTTCAAAAACCAGTATTTATTTGAAGCATAAATAATTTGTAACACTAGTCTTTACTGTTTCAGCTTTTGACTTAATGCATCCTTTCTGAATTATTTCTTTAAAAAACAAAACAAAAAAAACCATGACATCTTACTGACCCCAGTAGACAGTAGTATAATTTATTTGCAATGTATTTAAAATAATATAAAAATATAAAACAATATATATATATATATTATTTTAAAAGCTAGACATTAAAACAAATGTAATGAATACACAATGCATCGATCTCTCCCAATGGCACTTTCAATGTGTTTTATCAAATGCCATATTATATGGTATTGTAGTGAGCTAAGCATCTATTACAGATGTATATTTACACAAGGGATAGTGACAGACTCCATTTAAGGCTGTGCAAGTGAAAGGCCCTATAACCTAAAGCTGAGTTTGCTGTGTTCACACTAATGCATGTTCAGTGCATCATTATCACAGTCACTTGAGTTTCTGTTTCAGAGCTGGTTTTAGAGAGGGTTGAACCAAAGAGCTTTAAGGGATCAAAAGTCCCCTGTTGGGTTTGTGACAACATTTATTTGAAAAGAAGCAGGATGCCTGCTCTTTTCTTTCTTGTAGTTATTGTATGGCAATAGTGTAGGCAAGTCCTATAGATACAGCAGAAAAGGAGTACAGGAAAAAATGCACACAAGCCAGTGACTGAGTAATGTGGTTTGACACAATCTGAAAGACGTTTTACATTTGAATGCAAACTGTCTTTAGTCAAATGTAAATTTTCCTTATTGCGCTCTCTTTCTCTTTATTATTGGTGCTTCAGCTGAAATGAACCGAGCAGGAAGACAATACAAAGGGAAAAATTAGCAATAGCAAAAAATAGCAATTTTATGTCTTTGCATCTCAATAGAGACTAGCCGAGGGGCACAATAATGTCATTTTGTGATTGGTCATGAGTCACCTCTTCAGCTACAGTCATCACACAGATACGTCAGTGAAGTTATGTTTCTAATTCCCTCTGACTGACCCTGAGGCTGCAGAGTGCTTTGTTTACCGTGATGCTGTAAACTCTTCATTCTTATCTTCAAATAATGTTTGTTCCAACACAGCTGACATGTAGTTGTAGTTTTAAAAATGTGCGAATACAGACTGTTTTTAATAAAATGTGAGAGATTTTCTTCATGGTGTTGGGCAATGTGGACTGAGCAGCACAATATAGCTCTACTACCGGCTCCATTGAATTAGTAATTCCATTAGCTTTCTTTCACACACTGACCCATCCATTTAAGATTCAGCTGAAGGTCTCACTGCTAGTGGCCTGTAGCACATAGCCAACTTTCCCCTAAGTGCCAGTGGTTTGCTCAGAGAGAGTGCATCTGAACATCTAAAGACAGAGAATGTGGGGCAGAGAGGAGGCATAGCTGATGAATAATAACAGCATGGCCCCAGTCTACATACGTTTAGTTACATTTAATCATAATACTTTGTAATTACATTACATTTGACCAAAATCAAAAACAGCAATTAGTGATATCTGTAGGTACATTTCAAGCTCTAACATTTAACAATGCATTTATTTATAAAATAACTGATAAATATAGCCTATATTTAATTTTTTTAAACAATTATAAAATAATTTATTAAAAACGTTTTATTAATCTATGAAATAATAAGATATAAAAATGGATATATTTTTAAATAAAAACAAGTGCTATCAAAGTGATTAATCACGATTAATCACATCTAACGTAAATATATATATATGTATATATATTTACAAACTTTTGTTAGATATGATTAATCGCAATTAATTGTTTTGACAGCACTAATAAAAACAATTAAAAACATTCATCATTTAAACATTTTCAATAAATATGTAAAACAACAAAAAATATTAAAAAAAATATATATATATTTTGAAAAAAGTTGTTTAATATTTAAAGTAATATACACATGCCTCAAGTACATTTTTAGGCTTAGATTTATATGAGTAATATTCTTTTATTACTTGAATAAAGTAACTAATAAAGTTTAATGAAACAACACAGTTTTCATACTTTTTATGCGATTTGGCCGTTCATTTACACAAAAACAGTGTTTTGGGTTTCCTGAAAATGCTAACTTTTGAAAACGTGTTTCAAAGTGCAAATTTCTCCATATAAACTACAAAAATAACAACAAATTTGTGAAAACAGTGACATCATGCGCATGTGTATTATGTATTCAGTCTATAGGCGTGTAGTTTTTCTATACAAAGTTACATCGCCAACTACTGGCCTGGCATGCATAATACAGCGTTTTTATTCATTTTCACGGATCCGTGTAAATGGGGATCATTTTGACAACATTGTCATCTGTACGCAAAAGGAAAACTTTTCTGTTTTTAGTACATCGATGTTGTGTAAACGTACCCTCAGCCTTATGAAACCGAATATCACAACTTCCTGTATCATGTTGACTTAGTTTGGCAGCAGATTGTCTTCAATTACATGCTAATCTATTTAAATTGCCCACATGCAGGGTACAATGCTAAAATTTAATTCAGATGAGTATCACAAAGAGCTGTTCTCTGGCCATTGCCATCAGATCAACATTCAAAATGCAATATTGCACTTCTTTAGACCCCCTTATAGCACCGGACCCCTCGTGGTGCTCAGAAATGTCTGTGGATTAAACTCTGTCCTTTCCCCTCTATTCATAAGAAATAATACACAGCTATTTGGAAACTTGTTGCCAGTGTCGAGAGCTGTGCTGGTCACCATGGAGATGCTCTAAAGCCGGACCTCTGCAGTTCTAAGGGAGCAATTACCTGATGACATCAAAGCCCTTCAGTAGCACAATAGAAGCATGCAGGACAGACAGGCTTCAAACAAATTAGTCTGAAGATTCCCCTCATTTGCATTAAATTTCCACTCCACGTCCATGGAGCAGAGAGCAACAGCAGGATGCAAATCAAATGTTAAGAGTAAACAATGTTTGATGTACTGGGAAGTACATTTATGCTTGTGGAGAATGAAGGAAATGCCTCATTATTGAAGCATTCCGGGAAGGCCGACGATGTAGTTCACTTATTAACACTGTCAAGTTTTTTTTGTAAGGGTAGAATGAGTGTAACACAGGGAGCTGATTTGGCAATAGTTCCTTACAGTGATGCAAGAACTCTGGCTGAGCTTAATACAGTTGTCGGAAAACAACTGAAATGAAACTCTTATGTCTGGTTAAGCCTTGTCCCAGACTGTGCTGTCTTAACAGAAAGCAACTTGCACTGACATACCTTAAAATATGTTAGTGCCATTGTTTTGTCTCAAGATGCACACCAGTAATGTTTATAAAAGCTACTTAAATGTCCTAATTTAACTAAGGCCTAGTCCTGGCTTAATCTAAACCCTGTCTTAGTCTATTCAAATTTTATCTGAATAGACCCTTTAGTCATAAGGGTCAATTTTTTTTTAAATTGAGACTTACTGTATACATCATCTGAAAGCTGAATAAATAACCTTTCCATTGATATGCTTTGTTAGGATAGGACAATATTTGGCCGAGATACAACTTTTTTGAAATATATTTAGCAAAAAAAAAAAAAAAGAAATTGAGAAAATCACCTTTAAAGTTGTCCAAATAAAGTCCTTAGCAATGCATTTCCACTCACAAAAATACATTTTTGATATATTTACAGTAGGAAATTTACAAATTATCTTCATGGAACATAATCTTTACTTAACCCTTTGATGCATACGATCACATCGGTGTGATCAGTCTTGGCTGGTCCCTGGAGTGTACGATCACACCGGTGTGAATAGTACGTTCAGTGCATCACGTGATTAACTGCCAAATTCAAATGAGCTTGCGCGCTTTGGCTGGGGCTAAACCAGAGACAGACGCGCGTAGCCCTTTTCATATATCACAAATATGCAGTGTTTTCAACCACGTAATGTTTATTTTAGGTTTCAGACGTTTAAATACACATAAGTACAAACAAAACAATACATTCAGAGTTTGTAAAATACACACTGATGTCTATAGAAGCGGCAATAACAATTCTTTCCATTATAATTAGACGACACATTTTATTAATATCAGATACACATTGTGTAAGTAACTTTAAAGTTCACTCTATTCTTCCGCAGTAGACCAGCTTACTTACTTACTTCGTATTTCGGGAGAAGTGGATGAATTCACGTGTTGTAAATCCAACAGAACCTGGGGCACAAACTAACATGGCGGCGCCCATAATGCTTATAGCTCAACTAACGCGATCATTATAAAGGTGTTTAAACAGCAAAACACATCCACTTGCTCATATTTGACAATCGGAATATCAGATATTTCATGTTATAGCTAACTAATTTGTGAATATTTTGAATAAAAAAGGAAAAATTTAATAAAAGCACACATTATCAGTCATACAGCGCTGCAGTGTGTGACATGACAAGCAATGACGCATCACCATGGAAACAATAAAGTGATACTTTCTAAATAACGGTCGCTTTGAAAAACTCACGCTGGGGGCTCAGCCAGAATATTTCAGTTACTTTTGATCCTAATGATTTTCTGGCATAAAAGAAAAATCGTCCGAAGGCTGGCTCAGTATTGACCAACCCTGTACACATGAGCAGCAGGAGTGTGATGCTGACTCAGGACCTGGCCAATAATGAGTTGAAGTTCTGGCGTAGAACACGGAAGCGCTGAACTTCATTCACTACGTCAAATGACAGGAGTTCAAATTGTTAAATGAAGTCATTATTTTTGTTTTGTTTTTGCGCACAAAAAGTATTCTTGTTGCTTCATAACACTAAGGTTGAACCACAATAGTCACATGGACTATTTTAACGATGTCTTTACTACTTTTCTGGACCTCAAAATGTGCCACGATGTGTCTGTCTATGTGTGCTTCAGAAACCCTCGGATTTCATCAAAAATATCTTAATTTGTGTTCCGAAGATGAACGAAGATCTTACAGGGTTGGGACGACATGAAGGTGAGTACTTAATGACAGAAATTTTATTTTTGGGTGAACTAACCCTTTAAGCAAGGCTCATTGACACTGAAGACTGGAGTAACTGCTGAAAATACAGTTTTGCCATCACAGGAATAAATTACATTTTAAAATATATTCAAATAGAAAACAGTAATTTTTAAGATGTAATAATATTTCACAATATTACTGTTTACTGTATAATTTACTGTATTTTTCAGTAAATAAATGCAGCCTTGGTGAGCAGAAGACAGAAAATCATATGTGTGGTAGTATCTTATTGGTTAAGGGTCTGAGGTACTAACACAGGCCATCAATGGTTGACTTTTTAATGTTGTATTCATATTTTAATGCAGTTATCACATTTACCTAATTTGCCAATAAACCAGTTTTATTGATTGCAATAAAGAAGAAGCTACTGGGACCGTTTAAAAACGCTGTGTCTGTAATTAGACGCGCACACACATTTTTTCCCCCAGCACTTCAAATGTTATTTTTAATGTGACGACCCATTATTTGTTCATCCTTTTGAGATTGTCCGCATTGTAAAACCGAACGTTTAAAAATGTAGGAAATGTAACATTTGATAGAAAAAAAAAAAAAAAGAAAAAAAAAAAAAAAAAGACAATAATTACCACTTTAACCAGCAGGTGGCGGCAACGTAGCATTTATTTGCGCATATATCAGCCATTTCCTTCATTTCAATCGTTTTTCACTTCGTTTTTGACTAAATATTAAACATGATAAAATAACTAGGTTTAAAAATACATTTTGTCAATGTGAAGTATGAAATACTCAAAAAATCTTACGAAAAACAATGACTTTGTAAATAAATGACACAGAAACCTTTGTAATCACAGCAGCTGTCAGTCAGTGCAGCACAAGATCAATGATTTCAGCACACTTGTAAAAACACACATTTTATTCAATTAATCTAACTAAAGCGCACAATAAATATTACATTTTTGAAGCTTTTTTTCACATAAATTTAGGGGTTGAATTTAGCTGAGGAGGAACAATGAGGTACGTCTTTATTTATTTATTTTTTATGCTGTCTTACGTTTGAATAACTAAATTAATGCTATGCCTGACTATTTAAGTGACTATATTCTGATTATAAACTAAGTATTACACTACTGATGCTCAACACACCAGCAAATGACATCTCACCGGAAGTTTTCGAGCTGGCTTATATTAATGCGGAAGTTCTAAAGAACGCTCTCAGTCACTGAGGTCATAGTCTGGCTCAACACAATTGTGTCACTGGGCCACTTAACACCACTTTGCTCCAGTGGGACCTGTCCTTGCAATTAGTATACAAAAAGTCACTTTGGATCCAAATGGTCTGCCTAATAAACTATGAAAAACTTCAGAGTTCATCATTGTTTGTTATTACGCAGTGCTAATGTGTTGTCTCACACCTTGAATAAGGTGAAAACCGTGTTCAGAGTAATCTTGTGTATAAGTCCCATTTCCAGTGGGCAATGTTCTGTATGGCTTTATATATCGTGCAGTCCTCATTAAGGAAGACCTGAAACGTGCAGAAGTCATTTATAAAGCATGAAAGGGTGAAAGATCTCATTGATCTCTTGGTCATCCTTATTGCTTTTAACTTTGCAAGCCTTACTTTAAAGGACAAGTTCACCCAAAAATGAAAATTCTACAATTTACTCACCCTCATGTCATTCCAAACCGAACTTTCTTTCCTCACTTCAAGACTTCTCTTTTTCTGCCAACTATTGATAGAAAAAAAAGAAATCGAATAATTTTCATTCAATTAGCCACAGTGTTTGCCATAACTCAATTACTGACACATCTAATGGCTTTCTCAAACTAAATGAGAGGTCTGTGGTCTTAAGGCCCTGATATAATTTAAGCGAAACTGAAGATTGAACTGGTGTGATGTCATTTTGAACAAAATCAGGCAAAAATTAAGTTTGTTTGGAATTCATTTCAGGAGTTCAAATCAGCCTGCCAAAGCAAACTTCCTGGAAAAGCTGGTCAATGACGTCAAACTACTATTAGGCCGTGGCGGTTACGTAATAGGAAGGTGTGGCGCAAGTAAAAACATGAACTTATTTGAACGCTGGTTGGTAATTCTAATTACCGACACTGTTTTTCGTGTTTAATACTGTAAAGCTGATTGATTTAAAGTTATCTTGTCAGGGTTCTGTCACTTCTGTCTAGTTTATTTTTTGGTTTTGTGACAGAGCTCTGACACTGCTATTGTCTGGTCTTGTCATGTTGAGCGTGCGGTTCCGAGTCCGCTTGAGTTGTCTTGTGTGCGGGGCGTGGTGTTCGTAACCCGGCACTTCGATCTAGTTTGGTTTCGGTTTTGTGCCGGGATTCGGACATTCATGCTTCGTGTGTTTGTCTCTTGTGTGCGCACGGAATGTGCGTACATCTGCCGCTTGCTTTCATGTCGTGTTTTGTGTGAACACGCATGTCTGCTAGCGTGCTTACTGGCTGCATGTTCCTGTTATGTTTTGTATGAACAAGCAGCTTATGAGTTTCTCATAGTTGGGTCATTCTACAGAAACGTCCACTTTTCTGTCCCTAGACTTTACAGAAATATTACACTTGAAAAACACTTTAGGATTACAATTTTAATTTTTTAATATGAAACAATATGTTATTTGAACAATTAAACCTTCTTGAGCCATCAATGTGGCAATATTTTTAAAAAAATTAATTATAAAAATTCCAAGCACTACAGAAGTGCTTATCCCCTCAGTCATGTACAGAGGGAAAGTGCTTTATTTTGAGGTCAGAAACAGGGCTTTGTACCATTTCAAATACAATAATGTGTACATAACTATCAAATATATGATGTAAATGACATAAAAAAACCAAATGCTGAATAAATATTATAAAATATTTAATGAAAGTAGTGGTCCCCTGGAGTTGTGTCACTGGTGTTACCTTTAACAAAAATCTTGTTCATGATATTTTACTGACTGCTTTCACTAAGTGTCAATGATAGTCTTTGATTGTATATCAATTGTAAAAATGTAGTCCCATCTACTTAATTATGGTTGAAGAATAAGGATCTTTGGTCTTATGTATACGTCACTGGTGATTCATTGTGTCACTGGTGTTACTGTTTTTTGTCTGTCACATTAAATAAAATGCGTCATGTGAGACATGATGATAATTTTACTTTTTAATTTTAAAGAATTGCTTCATTACTTGTTTATAACTGTTTTTCAAATATTTTCTTTGTTATAGCAAATACATGGTTGTGCAAATGAACTAACATCATTCAATCACACTTTTAACTAACCTGATTAAAATAAAAAAACACAATCTCCTTATTTTTTGGCTTATCATTATTTTTCTGTAACTCTGACTGCATGTGCTGAAAAAATTGAGAAATAATATTTCATAAAAACGTTTAAAATTGCCAGAGAAGTAAGGTAACACCAGTGACCATAAAATTGGTATATGCAGTCTTTAAATAAATTCACAAAAAAAGTAATTAAGCTGTCATTTATGTGTATTCATAAAGTCAAAGTGTAATATAATAATGTGGTCTAAGTTTAAATGTTAGAAAAAGAAATACATTTTAAGACATCTAGAATGACCCAGTTGCGTGTTCATGTCTCCTTTTGTGTGAGCACATGGCTTGTCATGTGTTTCCTTGTGCCACATGCTCTCCTGTGGATTGTCTAACCCCACCCATCTTGTTACCTGATTATTGGTTCATGTGCCCCACCTGTCCTCCCTCATTTCCTGCCTTGTTTGCTCTCCTATTTATTCTCCTAGTGTTTGCAGTCCTGTGCTAGATCGTTGTTGAATGTTACCTCATGTGTTGTGTCCCTGTCAAGTTCTAGTCAAGTCTTGTTTTCCCCCTTGGGGTAGTTTTTGTTTGTTTTTGTTTTATTTTTATATATTAAATAAAGCCCATCCTTACTGCAATTGAGTCCTCACTCCTTCCCTCACCAATACCTGACATATCTATTGTATAAAGTGCTGTAGCTATAAAAAAAAAAGAACATGACTTGAATGTCAAATGTAACGACTGAGACAAATCAGACAATTATTTGTCATATTGAACAAATTATCTTTAAACTCACTCTGTCTCTGTCCCCATCCCCCGAGAAGACCAGTCTGGGCAAGGGCCTCTTGGACATGATCAGATAAGACTTTTATGATCCGAAACTATGCAGCTATGCAGAACTCTGTATCCAAAAGTAATTTTGAGTCAGGCCCATAGAAAAGGCACACAAAGCCTGAAAACAGACCTTCCTGCCTTAATTTATAGACAGACTGCTCTATAAATGAACATGCATATCCCCAGGAAATGGTAACCATTATTACTGTTTGTTGTATTGTACTCAGTATTGTTTCACATGTTTTATGATACATGTAATGTAACTTCAATTATGCCATGTTTAGTGTCTATGGGTTCGTATCGAGAAGATTTAAATGCTTGTGTATACGATATGTCGATACATGTGCAACACATCAGTATTACAAGAATCTTTAATAGTTCTTCTTCAACAACTCAGCCAGTTTAATCATGCTCGGTCGTAAAAGCCCCGACAGGAGGAATGGTTGTTGGCCCGGAAATACAACTTTCTCATTGGTCACCTAAGAGGTGTGACTTTGACCAGAGGTTAAAAGTCAGTGCACAATGCCCCTCTCTCTTGCTTCTTTGGACGGACTGAAGAGACCCCTTTTGCTGCAGGCCTCTTCAGGCCAAGGCCTGTGGGCCTGCAAGGCTTGCAACCTAGCCATGTGCTCATCTATGAGAGAGAGAAAAAACTCTTTCCCCACTAAGAGTCAAATTAACAGCTTAAGTTGTTTCATATTTCTTCATCCAATGCAGAAGATATTGACTACAACTTCGGACCGAATCATCAAGAATTTCTCCTCAGCCTGCAAATCCAATGTTCCTCAACTTAAAGGCATTTTGCAAGTATCGTACATTTGAACACTAAACAGCGATTTAGTACTAATTTGTGAACCAACCTTGTTAGCAAAGGTGCTTTATTACTGAGAAAACTGATGGTCTGTTCCAGATTGCTTTTGACTTTTGCCCATAGCTCCATTTCCTGTCCCACTTCCGGTTCAATTCTATCATCATATAATTCAAATATTTATAATTAATTATAACTAGTTATGAATAATTATAAGCTAATTTGCTGCACAAATCACAAAGCTAGTGCAAACATATCCACATTGCTATGATTAGATGCTTTCTTAAAGGGTTAGTTCACCCAAAAATGTCGTTTATTACTCACCCTCATGTCGTTCCACACCCGTAAGACCTTCGTTCATCTTTGGAACACAAATTAAGATATTTTTGATAAAATCTGATGGCTCAGTGAGGCCTCCATTGACAGCAAGATAATTAACACTTTCAGATGCCCAGAAAGCTATAAGACATATTTAAAACAGTTCGTGTGACTACAGTGATCAACCTTCACAACTTTTAGTGCACCAAAAAAACAGAATAATGACTTTATTCAACAATATCTAGTGGTGGGTGATTTCATAACACTGCTTCATGAATCAGTGGTTCGGAGCGTGTATCACACTGCCAAAGTCATGCCCCCTAGTGGTAAACCATTGACTTTCATGCTTCGAACCACTGATTTGAAACAAAAGATTCATAAAATTCGTAAAAGTTTTTCGCAAAATGTATTCTCGTCGCTTCATAACATTAAGGTTGAACCACTGTAGTCACAAGAACTGTTTTAAATATGTCTTTAGTAGCTTTCTGGGCATTTGAAAGTGTTAACTATCTTGCACTCAATAGAAGCCTCACTGAGCCAACGGATTTCATCAAAAATATCTTAATTTGTGTTCTGAAGATGAATGAAAGTCTTACGGGTGTGGAACGACATGAGGGTGAGTAATTAATGACAGAATTTTCATTTTTGGGTGAACTAACCCTTTAACTGCTGTTTTCTCACAGGTCATTTTTGTTGTTTATTTTGTTACTGGGAGGAAAGCGCAATACATATTTACATAAAAGCTACTCTCAGATGTTCACTACCAGTGTACAGCAGCTCTCGTTTTACAAACTTCTTTTTACCCCTAAGTGAAAAACAAAAAAGAACTTTGCCATGAGTATACCGGGGCTTTTAGATTGGTTCCCTTAATGTTTTAATGCCCTAGCTGTAGCTATAATACTACCCCAGCACTTGCACACACACACACACACACACACACACACACACACACAGCACACAGGCCTACTTGTTACTACAAAGAGCGAGATCACACAGTTCTATGAGACGCCCCACATTCATCCCCTACTGTGACCTGCTCGAGTCAGTCAGTAAAGCAACAACACTCCTTAATCCTCCTGTATCTGTCCCTGCATTTATACAAAGAGTGATAATTAACTATTATAATATGCAAATTTATCCACTATAATCCTGTTGTTGTTAGTGGATGTTTTGTTAGATAACAAATCTCCTAGTCAAGCATTAGGAGTCAATGCTATTAGCTAATGTGCATAAAGTTTCTTGTTGGAAAAAAGTTTCACGCAAATTTTAGACAGCAAATATTGGGCAAATATCTTGTGATGTTTTGTGCATGGAGTGTGAAAATATAAATGTTTGTATAATGTGGCATAAAATGTCACAGATTAATATGTCACATCCCTTTCCTACATGTCTTTGATCTGTAAAAGCCTTATTAACCTGGAAGCTGTAATTGCTATATATACACAGGATTATCATGATTACAGCTGCAACATAGAGACATCAAACTTACAGAATGAATAAACAGAAACAAGTTTGTCAGATAAAACAAAATGTTAATGAGAATCTGGCTTTATAGCTGATTATGCTTGTTATATTTATTTATAACAAGCTACAGATTGCCGTGTTTACTGTTCGAGGTCAAGGCTTCTGTAAAAATGATTTAAAGCTACTCTATGCAACTTTTTTTTTTATTAAAAAAACCCTAAGTAAAATAACAAAATATTAATTTCTTATAAATCTTATAAATCATGTATTTACCCAAATGCACTTGAAACCTATAATAATGATTTATATTTTAAAGTTGTTGGGACAGATTTTGTGGGAAAATTGCATACGGTATATACGTCATTCACCCGTCATATAATGTTATACATTTAAATAATATTTTGATTTGGCCAGGGACAAATAAACATTTTTATTGTTTAATTTTTTAGATCAAGTTTTCAGATTCTTTCATTTCATTACCACATGTGGCTGAAATACATCAGTTCAAATAATTCAAATAATTATCTTGAGACCAGATTTAAGGGCCAGATTTACAGAGCCCCTGAAAGGACATGGTGATGAAAAAAGATAAGTACATTTTACAGTCTGCTTTGGAACAATATGTATTTTGAAGCACTATACAAATAAATTGAACTGAATTGAAAATCTTTGAGGTCCAGTAACTTCTTAACCTGATTCACTTTCAGGACTGTTTATCACACAGCTAGAAGACTAACCTTAAACTGATTTCAAACCGACGATGTTTGTCTCTTATTACGGTGAGATTGTTTATATTATTTTAGATTGCTTTACTATGTGGAAAGCACCAGAGGAAGCCATTAAAGAACAGGCCTTATCTTAGCGGGAAACTCCATTTTGAGTGCATCGCAGAAAACACAAGCACTTCTTGACATGACTGATTTTAAGATACAGTGCACTTACTCTCAGGAGAGCACTCGCACCTACTCACCCACAGCATGTGTGTTCAGCCAGGACCTCAAATTTGTACTACTACAATGAAGGAAAAGAAGAGACTTGGGGCCAGATTCACTAAACAGGGCAAATTAGTGCGAGATCGCAATCCCATAAAAGTGCAGATGGGAGTGGAAAGTTCTGCAGGTGATCTGCTGTAAAGGGCAAATTAAAGAACACAGAAGCTCATTTTCATTATGACTGCCAAGAGCAGCGCAAGTTTTCCTTGTTCGTATCCCAGTTTAATATACAGAGACAACTCCATATTACAGGAAATTGGAGTGTTTGGGAAACAGTCATTGTTTTTATGTTTGGTTCAAGATCATTAAAAATTTGAATAGGACGTCATACAGTGATGCTAAAAATGTGTTTGAGCTTCATATAGTTATAATTCAAATGGAAAAACCTCAATGGCTCATTCTCTTAATTTAGGGTCTCATTACACTTCTTTGATAACATTTTCTGTTTGGTGTAGTCAAATTTCACCCTCAGTCAATCCCATGATCATTACGGGATTTTCTGGGATTCTATTCGCATTCATTTATTCTCTTCCCTGCTCTGTTCCGAGTCACTAGGCCTTGTTCCCTTGTTCTTTGTAGTCTATCCTTTTAAGAGGTATGAATCCCCCTTGTGAGTTCCTTTGCCTGGAGCTCAAAAAGTAGGAGCCTTAAAGGTGGCAGACAGTAAGGAACTCTGGGTAAAGAGAAGTGTCACTGTCTCAAAGAGGGCAGGGGACAGAAAGAGACTGACAGTAAGGGGAAATGAAGAGCCCAGCCCATATGAGAACTGAGAAAAAAATCCTTTATGTCAATGCAAATTTTCCACTGACATTTCTCTCTGCTTAAAGAATAAACCTGATTCTAAACTAGTAAAATCCACATTGAAATTTACTTAGTAGGAAGTGCAAATGCATGCTGTCATTTTTTCATTCGAACAATTCAGAAAACGTTGATTTTTAGTTCTTTTTTTTATTCTCATAAAGGAAACAGATGTTCAGACCGTGCTGGCAAGCATGCTTAAAGCACTTATTTCTTTGGTTCTTTGGCTCGTGCACCATAAAACCATTAAATTTAGGGTATCACATATTAGTTAGTTTAAAAGATTTACTCATTTGTTACCCACCAATATACTTAATTAAAATACTAAATTAAAAAAATTAGGTGTAATTATAGGCTGTTAACCAAAATAATTACATTTTGTTCATTAATATTACTCAGTGTAATTAAACTCCAATATAAAGATTAAAGTAAAGCAGGACCACATTTAATTTAAAAGAAGTAAGGAGCAGTGGGAGGACATTGTGGGTGTAAGAAAAAAAAAAAAAGAATGAAGTGCTTCACCCTGAGCTGAAAGAGCCCAATGTATAAATCACTTTTGAAACCTGTCAAAATTGAAAGAGAAAAGAGTGAACCAGGCTTCAGAAAGAGCAAGAAATACTCAAAGCACTCAGAGACTCTGAAAAAAGGCACAATAAAAGGCTTCACAGTCAGTCATTTAATGAAATAACATCCTTCAGCACCAAATACACTCTGCTACCTTTGAGGTATTTTTGAGCTGTAATTACTGCTTTAATATACAGACAATCATTTGAATAAGCCTGTCCTTATAGGCACAAAATAAATACTGGCATTTTAATATGTACTATTTAATATGTATAAGACAGTTGTCAGCTTCCTCAAAAATGGTATAATGAACTTTTTTTGCTTTAAAAAAAAAAAAAAGTTTCTGAAAGCACATTATGTGTGGTCACGTACAAGGAAACAGACCTGTCCAAATCCATTTTAAGCTTTTTGAATTAAGTCTTCATTTCCTGTTCTTCTGATCTTGCTTTCTGAAATTAGGTGAATCGGGTATTCTCCTAGGCAAAACACTGCTTCAGGCTCTGGGGTTTGTGTAAAATACCTTTGCAATCATATCTGATTGTTTTTGTTTTTCCTCTCTGCTTTGTAATTTGTGCGCTTGAGGCATCCAGAATATCCTATTGAGAATGTAAGGACAATAAAAACAGCACTGTAATGAAAAATCTGCATACACACACACACACACACACACCAGTAATTTCATTATTCATTGATATTTTTTATTTTACAAGAAATACATACAAAATAATTATTTTAATTATATTATATTATTATAACATATTATGATCTTACATGCATTTTCATATTTTATTCAATAAGAGCTGATCTAGGATATTGTGAACAACGATTGCATCACAGCCTTCAGGAACACAATCTCTCCATCTTTCTATCATTCTTTAAAGTATCATTCAAAACACTCTTAGAATTTTCCAGGGACAAAGAATGAAACAGAGGCAAAAAAAAAAAAAAAAAAAAAAAAGACAGGCAAGGTCAAAACATAACATTGTAACTTTTCTCTTTGTAAGTCAAAAACAGAAAAATCAACACAGTCTGTTAAAAAAGGGGCACTCTTTATTTTCTGGTCAATAGATTCGGCCTAAAGACCACAATCAAAGATGTACACTGAACTAAATACAAGTTACTCAGTATATTCTAATTACTCTGAAGAGTCTTAAATTACCAATAGTTTCAAAAAGTTTTCCATAAATGCTTGTCAGTACATTCAGCAGTACACTTTAAAGGGCTGGTTGATTATGATTTCACTTTTTTAACTTTAGTTAGTTTGTAATGTTGCTGTTAGAGCATAAACAATGTCTGCAAAGTTACAACGCTCAAAGTTCAATGCAAAGGGAGATATATTTTTTTTCAAAGAATTCTCTGTTTAAGGACTACAACAAACGGCTGGCAGGAACTACAACGAGTTTCTTCCTGGGTTAGTGACATCACTAACCCTAAAATTTACATAAACCCTGCCCTTGAGAACATGCAACAAAGGGGGTATGGCCATGTTGGAATGCTTTAGAGAAGAGGAAGAGTTGTTGTAGTAGAGTGTTGTTAACATGCCGTCATTTTATGCCGAACTGCTTCACAAACGAGGGTCAATTCAACGCTGGATTTGCAGAAAAGATTAACAGGCACATGCTCGTTGAGGAGTTGAATCAAATCTACAGCAACTACATAAATTTATCCACAAGCCATTCAGAAATGTCCAGATGCATTCTAAAAGTTGTAACTTCTTCCTGAGTCTCTCCATCAGTGTCCGGTTTGAACAAAGTAAGGCTGAACACCGTTACTGACAGTCATCATTTTGGCTGCGTGAGATTCTCCAGCTTTGTTGTTGTCGAGCAACCGAAGCGCGAGCTGTTAAAGCTCTGCCCTTTTCTGGAAAGCATCTGGGAGCAGCAGCTCATTTGCATTTAAAGGGACACACACAAAAACAGTGTGTTTTTGCTCACACCCAAATAGTGGTAAATTTGACAAAATATAATAAATGATCTGTATGGACACATTCTCGGGACACCAGAGACTTATATTACATCTTGTAAAAGGGGCATTATAGGTCCCCTTTAACCATATTTCCAAGACAACAGAAGTACAAATAACATATGAAGATGTGCTTCAGTCCTACTTAACTGGGTCAGCTAATTACATTTAATATAAATTTAAACTATAATCCATTTTTATTTAATTGCAATTAACATGCAGTTAAGTGTCTGAAAACATTACATTGTTTTTAAATTTTTAAAAGTATGCTAAAGGGCACTTCTGAAAGTTCCTGCAGGGATCTTCGAGATTACAAAAGTTTAGAAATTTGCCCAAAATATTTCAAAGACCCAACAAAGATAATGTTGATTTCACATTGCCTGATATGCTTGCATCATACCAGACTACTGTCACTATATAACCATGAATAAAGTGATTCTTTGATCTCGAAAAGCAACTAAGTATCTTCACTTCGCCAGAAGGTCAGAATTCATCAGTTCATTCAGACCACATCCGCTCTTGGAAAATTGAACCATGATTCAAGTCTCTTCTTGTTTAAATTAACAAAGCCCTGTAATCCTTGATGTAGTAGTGATTCATTCTCAGCACTTCAAGTGGTGAGGGATTAAATCAATGAACATCGATTCATTGATTTGTCTGTGATGAGAACTTGCTCAACAGCCAACAAGTGCATTGCGACAGCTCTACTAGAAATCATCTTCCGGCAAAAACCTGACAAACAGGGTTTTGTTAAAGCACAGTACATTATGTCAAGGTCCTCCAAACAACATCCTCCATAATGTAGTAGCGCGATCGATCAGGACCATGTGACCTGGATTAAGAGCAGGCGAGGCAGTGAGTGTAAGCAATGACTGACAAAACACCCAGGCTGCAGATGATCAGACCCACCGAACATGCAGAGGGAGAAGAATGAGATTGCGCGAAGCAGTAATCGATAGGCTGTCTACGTTGAAAAAATTTATTCAGAGCTTTTAATATCCCAACCAACGGAGCATTACAGTGTCTTAAATCTTCAAAAAGATGGGCTGCAACTCTCTAACCTTGGTTAGTGCTGCTCTATCTTCTGAACTATAAGATGGAAGTCCACAAAAAATATATTTGGCAGGCCACTCTTATTAATAATTGATTTGTGTAACCGAGGGCCAAATATTACCCATGCGGCAGGATAAAGGCTTTCCACATTGCTGTCATGCAGAGATGTTCCAACTGGAAATTAGTTGTGGTAAGAAGGCAATGACAAAATGCATCAGGTTGGGAGTTGACCTTGAATATGAAATTGCTGCAGCCAATCAATTAAGATATAGTGACTGAATGCAGCATAACGACTGACCGAGAGAGCAATCACATGAGTCCAAGAAGAGTTTAATGTTGCATGCGGGCTTGTTCGTGAACTCTGTGTGTGTGTGTGGTTTTAAATATGTGAATATGTCAGTTAAGCTCATGAATGCTTCATTCAATTTTAATGTTGCCTTGAGTCAAATTCATTTCCATAATCCTAATTCCACTGAAATTTTTCACCAGTGTAATTTCCAGATTTCCTCATACAATATTACCAAAGGTGAATTTTTGATGGACTGATTGCCTTTGTTCATGACTCTTATACTACGTTTTCTCTCCCCATGTGGCTCGTAGTTTGTCAGAGGGCATCAGCTAGAAGTCATGAAACGTAAACATCTTTGAAATATGTCAGCATGGTTCTTCAGGAGCTCAATGGCGGCATTTGTTTTTGACTCAGAGAGCCATTTGTCTCATAGCTGGCCTTGATGTTCTTTTTTGCTGACATTGTGTCATGTAAGAGCTATGGTAGTCCTGCCAGACAATTTTCCAGCTTGGTACCACATCAAAAGAATAGGAACTGAACCTCAGCACTTAAAACCGTCTAAAACTAAAGTACAGTTTGTTGCATAAAAGCAGCTTTAAAGGGATAGTTCACCCAAAAATGAAAAATTCTGTCATCATTCACTCACCCTGAAGTTGTTCCAAGCCTGTATGAATTTCTTTCTTCTGCTGAACACAAAAAAAGATATTTTGAAGAATGTTGGTAACCAAACAGTTGATGGGCTCCATTGACTTCCATAGTATGGGGGGAAAAAAAGGTCAAGGTCTCATCTGTTACAATTTTACTGGTTATTAAGCACACGAACGAGGAGATAGAGCTAATAGAGTCTTTACTAGAAAATCCGATAGGAGAATACAGGTACAGACAGGAACATACACCAGCATAAACACGAACGATACCCGACAACAATCCACAGAAACAGGAACTTAAATACACTGATGAATGATCTCAAATGACGAACAGCTGAGATGAATGTGATTAATGTCCATGGTGACAGATTGTGGCGGGAAACTAGAACAAAGGAACACGTGACAGATGAAAACAACAAACAGAAAGTCCATGTGACTGTAACATCATCAACTCTTTGGTTAGCAACATTCTTCAAAATATCTTTTTTGTGTTCAGCAGAAGAAACTCTCAGCTGGTTTGGAACAAATTGAGGGTGAGTAAATAATGACAGAATTTTCATTTTTGGGTGAACTAGCCCTTTAAATAAAAGATTTAGCTTCACAATGTCTTGTGATTTAGTTATTTTATATATTTTATATAGGTATTATATAGATATTTAGATATTTATATTATATACACAGTGCTGGAAATGGCCAAGATTCACAGTGGGAAAGTGGGGAGTTTTTTCCCCCCAGTATAAAATCCTCTATTGTATATTAACATAATTGAAAAAAACAAAAAACTCTGGACGAATATTTATTGTGAAAGGTGCTATACAAATAATTTTAAATTATTAATAATTATTTTCCGTTCATATTTATAGATATTTACAGATTTAAACCTATTATGCAAAATTCACTTTTGCATGGTGTTTGGACATAAATGTGTGTTGGCAGTGTGTGTACACAACCACCCTATAATGATAAAAATCCAACCATTCCTTTTTTTTAATCCCCATAAATCATAAGCAGTGTCTCAGAACAAGCCGTTTGCAGGTTCCTGGCAATGTAATGTCACATTAGCCACAGGCCCCGCCCACGAATGTTGACAGACACTGCTGTTTTAATATAGAACCGCTATGAGCGATACAATCCGCCATTGCTGCACTGACGAGAGTGTCTCCCAAGCGTTTTAGGTGTTCTGTAGCTGGATGGATTAATCCACATAGGTCTCTCCATTTACTCTGGAAATCTGAGCCGCTGAAGACGAGGTGGATTAATTTTGTTTTCGAAGAAAATGCTTCCTCAACTCTACCGAAATTTGTTTATGTCTGCGCGAATCATTTCACACCGGACTGCTTTGTGAACGAATGTCAATACAAAACAGAGGTTGTGCCAAAAATTTGTTACTCAAGGACAGATCAGTACAAACTGTTCATGATCCAGCTTACAGCCTCCAGAGTGATACTGGATATGGCAGTAATGAAGGTGAGAGCACTTTATTACAGTTCATCAGAGTTGATTTACAGATATAAAGTTTACCAGTTTATTAAGCACCACCCGAAAAGGCATAATGTCTTTATATATTTGTTTACTGTTAGTTGTAACGAGTGTTTCTGTGTACTTCGCTATGTATGTTGATGATAATGCAAGGGAGAGAGAGAGAGTTTATGGATAATATTTTAATGCACACTTGCACTGTGTTTTAAGCTCTTACAGTGATTTTCTAGAGTGAAAACAGACGCATCATATTTTGTGTGAAGTACAATAAACGTTATAAAACTCATCTGTAAACTGGCTTGTACTAATGCAGTGGATGAAAACAAGAAGACAATATAAGTTATAACCGCAATTAAACTAAAGTATACCTGTTCTATCTCCATGCAGCCTATATTTATTACATTATAGTGCGTCCTGAGCGCCAAGAGCAGCAGCTCATTTGCATTTAAGGGGCACACACTGAAACGACGCATTTTTTCTATATATACTTTAAGGTATATACTGATATGCCCATGCAGTGACAAGATGCAGAACCCCTTAAGGTACCAGTTTTTTTTTTCTGATAGTGTACTTTCACAGATATGGGTAGCTAGACATGAAACACTTTTTGCTATCTGGTTCTACCACTCGTATCTCAAAATGGCATGTAAAACTAATAATAGGAGGACAAATAATAGCAGAATAAAGCTTAATAAAGCCAAAGTTTAAAGCATTTGCCCTGAGTTTTTATTTGTGTGGATTTATGGACCATGCAAACAATGAGTAGGAAGGGGAACAAACCAGCGGTCCAAGAATAGAATGTATTTGTCCAGACCAAACAACTGCTTTGGAAGCCAACAGCGCCAGGATAACAAGATAAACCAGCAAATGGCAGTAAAAATAAAACAGTAAGGAAATGAACCTCCATCCATCTGGCATTATATGATTGTGAATGCTATTTAAGAATTATAAGCAAACCAAACATGAGCTGCATTTTACCTTTGTGAATGGAAAGACAGCATCTAGAAAAGGCATTGTGTAGTCAAGGCACACATAGACACGTCTGGCACTCTACAAGAACCAGACACATGAGTTTTGTGATTATGATCCAGGAATTTGAGCTAATCTACCTCAATTTGTCATCTATCCTACATGGACCTGAAAATATTGCTTTTAAATCTGAACCTACACTTAGGAACACTTGTTAAACCCAAAGAAAATTACTTGGAGTGAAAAGCTTGATCTGCCAGAATGATTTTCAGTAAACGAAAACAGAGCTAAATTTAATACAATTTTTCACTTTCGCTTAGGTGGAACAGAAAAGTGTCCTTCCCAAAGTGTGGCCACAAAGATGGAAGTTCACATTCCTCTAAAATGCCATTGTATGCAATAGAGAATTAAATTTGTAGAATTAAGCTGAGGTTCAATAAACCCATTAATTTAGGGTATTATATGTTAAGATTATTGGCTGGCTGCTTAAGCAGATTACTTGAAATAGACCAGTTGTCGTCAAACTGGGGTCCCAGGACCACCAGGGGGCCACAATAGGGTGCACCGGGGTCCAAAAAAAAAAAAAAAAATTGAGAGAAAATATTTTACAAAATGTATTTTTAGGGATTTCAAAGTTAACATGCACTCAAGACATTAATAAAATATGTTAAACTTAATTTACATTCTACATTCTACATCTACATTCACCAACTTTGTTAAAAGATGATATTGTAATATTTAAAAGACTGGTTGGAAAGCATGTACATATGCTTATAGCAAACAAATATGCATATAGCTTTGTTAAAAAGAATATTTGTACATGCTAATATCAGATATCATGTCAATTTATTTAAGAAGTTATCTCCAATAATAGTATAACAATTTGCTTTAGTACACTATACACAGTATAAATTGAAATAAAAAGCTGCCTTTGTATTTTAGGAAGAGGGTCCCTCTCAAGGGGCTCATGTTTGGGGATCATATATGGCATTAAAAAGTTTGAAAAATCCTCTTTTATATTGCTCACCCATTTAGTTTTTGCTGTAGGAAGTGTAGCAGGCATTTTGGATTGAATTTTTGAACACTGGCTTCATTTTTGAGAGGCATCTTAAATGAAATCCAGAACAATATGAGTAGGTGAGAGCACAGAAAGACCAAAACTAAAGGATTACGTATCTTAATTAAAGATGGATGTTAAAAAGCATAATAAGTGTCCTTTTAAACTCTGCAGATTTCACAAGCTGTTGATATCCAATAATGGTGTGTCTAATGGCAGCTTGTTAAGGAAATTGAGTTTTTGGCAGCAGAAATGTCACCTGCAGTATATTCCACAAAGCCTGCATGTTGCCTCTTGAGCAGCGCTCTCAGTGGACTTCCTTTCAACAGTGAGCCCCAGAAGCATTTCTGGAAATCACCCATCAGCAATGCCTTGTCAGTAGTTTGAGGTCTGCGTGCTCTTTGAAGCTGACACAAAACGGAGGGTCAGGAGGCTGCAGGAGAGACACAAAGGGCAACTGTCAGGCTCAGTCAAAGAACCCAGAAAACTGAGGCACAAGAAATACAACAGCCTTATCATCCAACACAAGAAAATGAGAGTATGCTGTGATGGGAGATCTTAAAAAGAAAATTCACCCAGAAATGGGAATGCTGTCATGATTTACTCACCCTCATGTTGTTCCAAAACCTGTATGACTTTCTTTCTTCTGCTGAACACAAAAGAAGATATTTTGAAGAATGTCGGTGTCCAAACAGTTGATGGGCCCTATTGATTCCATAGTATTGAAGTCAACCAAACATAAACTGTTTGGACACAGACATTCTTCAAAATATCTACAGGTTAGTTGTACAGGTCATACAGGTTTTGGAACAGCATGAGGGTGAGTAAATGATGACAGAATTTTCATTTTTGGGTGAACTATTGCTTTAAGCCATTATTCACTACAACCACTAAGAGACTACTGAATTATCCTTACCAGCATTATTACAAACATAACCAAATGTAATATACCTACTGAATGAAATATTCTTGTGTGTCTAATATATTAGATTACCATAACATACAGTAAATAGCACACAAGTCATATGGATCACATTTATGTTTACTTCTATGGTCCTTTCATGCACTTTTTAAAGCAATCCCCATTTATTGTAAAGAGTGGCCAGTATTCACCATTTCTCCTTTTGTCAGGAGAAAGTCATTATGGGTTTTTTGAAATGAGGATAAATAAATAAATGTTTATTCTGGGTTGAACAATACCTTTAAAATGTACACATTCCTTTAAAAATTTTGAACACAGGTTTTGGAGTGAACAGATAACCACCATTAGCTAAGACAAGTGACTTTGAGAGAGTCTAAAGAGTTTTCATTGGAAGTAAAGGACTCCTTGTACGGTAAATTTCGTAAATGGTAACATACCAGTCAGTCCTTGGTTTATTAACAAGATTGCTTGAGATGAAATACTGGTCCAAGTGATGGAGAGAGGCTTCATATATATATATATATATATATATATATATATATATATACATTTAATTAAACTAAAATGTCTGTTACCATCTGCTGTTAGACAAAAGCACAGAATGCTAAAAGACTGTAATGGTAAAATATAATGAAATTCATATTTTAGCAACACAAAATCATTTATATTCATTCATTTGGCAGACACCTTTAAACAAAATGGGTACATTCAAGGTATACTGTACATTTCATCATGTGCATTTCCAACCGATGCATGACCTACATGCACAACTGTTCTCAAAATTGGTATGTTGAATTTCTTGAGCATCAAATCAGCATATTAGAATGATTTCTGAAGGGTCATATGACGCTGATTTTTATTTTTATTTTTGCCATACATTTTTAAAGGTTAGTTCACCCAAAAATGAAAATTCTGTCACTAATTACCCTCATGTCTTTCCAAACCCATAAGACGTTTGTTCATTTTTGAAACACAAATGAAGATCTTGGAGATAAATATTTTGTAAATAAAGTGGTAAATTATGTTTTTTTTTTGTCGCTTCATAATACTGAGGTTAAACCACTGCAGTCACATGGATTACTTTAATGATGTCTTTATTTTCTTTCTGGGGCTTAAAAGTGGTAGTTGTGTAGGCTGTCAATGGAAGGACAGAAAGCTCTCAGATTTCATTGAAAAGATCTTCAATTGTGTTCTGAAGATGAACGAAAGTCTTATGGGTTTAGAATGACATGAGGGTCATTAATGACAGAATTTTCATTTTTGGGTGAACTAACCCTTTGATATTACCTTACCTTAACCTTAAGTCCTCCCGTGCTCTTAAGCACATTGGGCAACGAGTTCCCTCCATCGCTGTCGGTCCACCGCAAACGCCTCTGCTTCGTCCCAAGAAGTATCGATGATCTTAAAGGGTTAGTTCACCCAAAAATTAAAATAATGTCATTTCTTACTCACCCTCATGTCGTTCTACACCCGTAAGGCCTTCGTTCATCTTCGGAACACAAAAAAAAAGTCCAAATCGGTGAGTCGGCCGATCCCAGTCCACTGGATATCGAAGCCATATCTGGCTGTGGCCTTGTCGGACGCCAGTTTCGATAGTAAAAGAGTCGGTAAAGCCTATATTGGAAGAGTTGTACACAACATGACCGACCTGTGTGGAAACCAACTTGTTCTTCTTGAAGTTGATTGTCCATGGCATGCTTTAGCCAATGGAGAAGAATTGCACAGAAGACTTTGCCAGGAATAGAGAGAAGCGTGATCCCATGCCAGTTGGAACAGTCGCTGGGGTCACCTTTCTTAGGGAGAAGGATGAAGCCCTTCTTCCAATCTATCGGAACCACAGAGTGTTGCCAACAACGAAGAGCGTGGTGAGCTTCTCGACCATGATGTTGCCACCGGTTAAAATATATTAACCCTTTAATATATATAAAAATAGAAAAGTTATTTTAAACTGTAATGATATTTCACAATATTACAGTTTTTACTGTATTTTTGATCAACTAAATGAATAGCAAACAAAATTATATAAAAAAATATTTATTATTATAAAATTTGCTACACCATTTCACTTTCTGAGTTTCCCATCAGTTGACATAGCTGAGATGTTTCGGCTCCAACAATCCCCTCATCACATTTCTGAGCCCTGATTTCAGCGATATGATACTGAGTCTCTGATGACTGCCAGAGAACACATGCTTCTCCAGCAGTGCAGACGCCCCCTCAGGGAGATAACAGATCACTGAGGCTGATGTCAAAAGGAGCTGTAATGAATTCTTTTGGAGTCAAAATGTCTCTCATCAAGAGCATCTCCTGGTCCTAATTGAGGAGAGAAGAGTAATATAGGTGACTATCTAGAGTCATTTCCTCATCTTTCAGCCACAGGGGATCTGTGTAATTCCCCAAAGGAATCACAGGCTTGTGATTGAAAAGTGTGCAAATCAAAGGGTGGGAGGACGCCTTGTGCAGATAAACACGACTGCAATCAGAAATCATCAAACCTGAGCTGAACAGTTCAACAAGAGCTTAAGAGTTCAACTCTGACATCACTATATGGAAAGCTCTTGACAGCAATGTTTAAAGACACTGAAGTTTCAGAATGACATCAAAAGGGTCTTTTTAAAGAGAATAATCAAATCACTGTCTGATGATTGTGCTCAAAAAACGTTTAACACTTTTAAAAGATCTATTTGAAAGAAACTCTGAAATGAACTTTGCAGGAATGCAGTCTTAATTAAACACCTAGGGCATCACAAAAACACTATAACTCTTTTCCTTTCACATATAATACCAGCTGTTCTTTTAGAGCTATTTCTTCATAATCCATTTAATATTGTTAAAAAACACAATTCAGTGCAAAATACATCTCAGAGATGAAACCAAACAAATAATTCATTTTAAATGTCTGATAGCTCTTGAATGCAGTCGGGAGTCCCAGGGTACATGCAGCTAATAAGCTTTGCTGGAGGCATGAATAGACACATTGAGAGCCTAAAGGCACAAAGACACTGTTAATGAAATATTATTGACCTATTCCAGACATGTCACATAACTAAATTCTTCTGGCTGCTCATAATAAAAGGAAAGAGGCAGCAATGATTAAGCACATTGTTGTGCTCATGTGCAGTGAATTCAACAACACCTGAAGCAATCATTTGCTTCACTTCAATCCAAAACAATTACACAGACTCCTAATTGCAACTTCGAACTCTAACAGCAGTTGTATACAGTGAGTGGAGTCCCACAGAGGCACAAGGATTGCTAACATTAATATAACATTTTTCCCCACTCTCAAAACGCTTTACAGAGACAGAGGGCTAACGTTATGCCTGCATGCATAAGGTAATGAATATACAACTGAAAAAGCAATATTACGTACATTACCACTATATGTGTATTTTTGACTTTTAGACTTTATACTGTAATAATACAGGTTGTGAAGTGAGTCTAAAATGTCACATATTATGTCTACTAGAATAGTTTTAGGTGACTTAATGTTCAGAAAACAATTTTTTCTCTTAATTTACATTGTTGCAGTGCCTGTTTAATCCTCTGTCTTTTAGTTTCAGTTTCTTTAAAACCCGCCTTCCGAAAAGCTGCAGCAGATTGGTCAGTCGGCCCCAGTCTGTTGTGATTGGTCAAGCAGTTAGAGCGTGTGTCAGAAATGTAATGCCCCTAACCATAATTGGCACACTTCAGCTACCGGTGCTGTAAACACTACTGTAACTACACTTCGGTGTTAGTTTTGTTATATCAGTCATATATCAGTTTTCATAGTTCCTATTGGCAGAAGTATCCGCTCTTTGGCATGTTCGCACTGCAGGAACTGGGAATGATTTTAACTATAGGAACGCCTTTTGTGGGGACTAAATTAATTAGCTCCTACTTCAAAGTAGGGTCTAACCCAGCACAATAGGAACTACCAGTGATGTAAGTGAACACTGATTGGATGAACGCATACAAAACACCGGCACTCACTATTTGTAAAAAGCTGTGTAAACACACAGTTTATAACCTATGTATTTACTCCACAAACATGGGAAACACTTATAGATGGACTGACAGTGAAGTCCAGGCACCTCTCAACATTTACGCTGGGAAGGTAATCCAACGTGACTTGGGCATCAACGCACGACAAACGCTATAATACTTTTTCCCGCACATCAACCAGAGCGGCAGGACGTAAGCGATGGCTTACGTACGGTGTCCATTTTAGGACATTCTAAAAACTCAGTCATACAACAAAAAGGTGTCATGCCTCAGACTAAAAGGCTTTAGTCATCGGACAAAACGGCATCGCGCCTCAGACTGAAAGACTTCAGGTCTCAGGAAAAATGATGGCAGGTGTCAGGTCTTGTACAATAAGGCATCAGACGAAACGGATCCAGATAAAAAGGCATCAGACATAAAAACATCAGATGAATGGACTTAGGGAAGCGAATTGCCCCGCCTCAATGTGACGTCACATGCACGCAGTGCTGTTAAATGTTACACTAAGTTGTATAAAACATATAGAATTATTTTGTAAATTTGTATTATTCGCTAGTTTTATTTGTATGTATAAAAAGTTAGCTAAATTACACATTGCAACTAGCTTGCATTGCAAACTATCATGAACACTTATGAAAATTAACCATGGTTTTATTATATTAAAAGTGTGGTAATATGATTTTTTTGTCAGATTGATACTATTTGTATAACAATAGTTTTACTACATAAACTATAGTGTAGCAAAACCATGATTAATTTGTGGTTACCATGGTTAACTACAATAACCATGTTTTTTGTTTTATTTGTAGTAAAACCATGGTTAATTTTCATAAGGGAAGTAAAAAATCTTTCGAGCTATTAGACTGCATTGTTATAATCACAGCTGCTTTGTGTACAGAGATTACCAAGGAAATGGCTTTATTTCTGCTGTTCCAGCGCCACCTACTGTCAAGAGAGTCGATTACATTTTAATTCAGATAATTGCTGTTTTTCTGCAGACCAGTGTGAAAATCGCCATGTTCTTTTCTGTGTAGAACCTAACCAGTGTAATATTTAATTAAAGCTGCAAGAATAAAATATCATCATGTAGCCTATAGCTTACAGTACCTTTGCTCACTCAGGGATTACATAAATAGCCTACATAATTACCATCAATAGATAGATTCTACATAATTAACATGCAGGCACACACACCTTGCATCAATTTGGTAATAGTTACAGATAAATATAAAAATGGGGGAGAAAAAAAAAGATAAATGAAGGATGGCATTATGATGGGATAAAAGCCAATAGAAAGTTATACAAAAAAACATAGCCAAAAAACAAACAAACAAACAAACAAAAAAAAAAAAACTGATGCCTTTTGGTCTGATACCTTTTTGTCTGAGGTAGTTTCGTCTGATGCCTAATTGTACAAGACCTGACACCTGACGTCGTTTTGTCCGATGACTGAAGCCTTTTAGTCTGAGGCATGACGCCTTTTCGTTGTATGACTGAGGTTTGAGAATGTCCTAAAATGGACACCGTACTTACATCATTTCAGAGTTCCTACTGGCGGTGTGGATGAAACCGGGAAAATGGCCCTAGGGGACAATTTAGTTCTCAGGGAACCGCCCTGGTGGCTAGTTCCTGTAAATTAGTTCCTATAACTACATGGTGCAAAAGTGTAGGCTAATGATGTTTTGCCCTCACCGTGAAAAAACAGTGTTTCCATAATATAATCTCAATGTAATGTAAAACCCTTCATGGCCTTATAACTAACTTGGTTTGAGGGTGAGCAAAAGTAGCCAGCAGGCGGCATTATGCAAATGTGTTACATTGGTGAATTATTATTGTCCACAATTATGCACGTGTTTTCTGTTGGAGAGAATAACTTCCTTTGCAGATTGTTTCCATCCACAAACAGCTATATTACACACTATAGGTAAGGTTAAAAAAAAAAAAAAAGCATAATAGGTGCCCTTTTACACAAAATAACATCTTAAATACAACATTATAAAATTTGTATTTATAATTTACTCAAAATGTTTTATTGATAATATAGATTGTATATGAAAAATCTATAGAAAAATTTAAAAAAATTGTTTTCACTTTTTGCACCCCAGTGAAATTACGGGGGGATAAAATGTTAATTTTCCATATATCCTACAGTAAATTTGCTTTTTTTCAGAACAAAGTACAAAGACATTTGGCTTATATGAATATTTAAATAAAACTGTAGCTCCGTATTTTCTTGTTTACAGTAGCTACGCATCTGTAATTTTATTGAATGTAAATTCAGCCTAAAGGAGAAAACATCTGTCTTTATACTTGTTCTAGCTTCTTTTTCAAACTCGTGTGCATGAACAGACTGAACTTCTTTTCAGTTCTAGCCTCCCACGTCTGAAAGCCAAGAACACCAGCTTCCCATTTCTCTATTTTGACAACTCAACACATTGTTTAGAAAGTTTAGAAACTTTAAATTGATTTGACACTCAAACAGATAAAAGATTAAATCTTTGTTTGTGCTTCTATGTAATCATGCATTGCCAGACAAAACAGTAGTAAGTGCTGGCAGAATACACAACATAATTCTTTCCAAAATAGCGAAGCTTTTCCAGTGACACCATGTTTTCTCCAACAAGCAATGTAGCGTGTTTTCTCCAGCTGTATAGCTAGTTTTGAGTGACAAAATACGTTTACCTGCGCAGTTATAATTAAGCTCACAATGCGAATTATTACACACAAAATTAAATATGTGATACGCATTGCTACGATACCTTGTTTGTGTTGCTTTATTCGCACTTTGCCTCTTCTGTGCATCTTTTGGGGCATGCATACAACGCCGAGGCCACCTGTTGTCCAAATAACATGAGCTAGAATCGCTTTATCTAGGACTGTTAGTACGACAGTACAAAAAAACAAACAAAACAAAACTGGTTAGACTACTGTGTGAAATTTAATTTAAATAATAAAATTTTGATTCCCCTGATTTACCTGAACTTTTCATGCAAACAGATTGTGTAGTTATGTGTAAGGTTTATATTTAATGTTTGCAATGTATAACTTAGACTACATTTGGGATTTGGATTTAGATGTAAAATGTATTAAACTGTAAAGCAAACAAAAGAACATTTGAAAACTAAAAAGCTAATTTAGGTAAATCTTGCTATTCTTTCTCTCTGCTTTTGTTTGATATTTATAGTGCCCTAAAATTAAGTGAATAAACAACAACCAAGCTAGCACAAATCAATTGAGCACTGAGTGAGCAGAGGCACAGAAGGGAAAGGTATATCAAGCAGACACTGACCCAGCAATGAACTAGTCCCCAATGAACTGGATCAAAACAATGATTCACCCATTTGTTTAAGTCATCGCTCAAAAGAGTTTCCAGAAGTCCCTGTGCTTCATATGAGTAGTTTGTATAGCTTGGCAAGCTATATTTTCAAAGGTCATCTAGTATGACATCAAGCATTTTTGCACACCTGGAGGCAACAGCTATGTGACCTTCAACTAGGACATTCAGAGATTTGGTGAGGGCGGGAAAAAAGAAGCTCGGTCTTGTCAAGATTAGGCTTGAGGTGATGAGAAGGCAGCCAGTTTGATATGTCAGAGAGGCATGCTGAGATCCTCTTTGAGATTGCATTTGTGAAGACAGAATGGAGGATAGAGATACAATTGAGGAACATCTGCATAGCAATGACAGCAATAAAACAAAAGAACATTTCAGTCTCTCAGACTCAGGCAGAGAAAATTCATTTCCACTTAGTTCTGTTGTCTTTGCACAATTGTAGGTTCGAAAGAAGTTCTGAAAGTCAGTAGTGTAGGAAGGGGTTGAAATTTTTTATTTTGTTTTATTTTCCTGAAAAATTGTAGCTGTAATTGCAATAAAAATATATGTTGTAAATTCTTTCTCCTTTTGTAAAGAGAACTTAAATTAAAAAAATTCTCCAGAGTCATAAATATAGGTTTCTAAAAAATAAAATGTGAAAGCATCGGCAGGTCAAGTAAAAGTTGTACTACTGACCCGACTAGCCCAGAAGAAAAAAAAAAATTTTTGTTGATCCCTGCCTGTTCTTAGGGCAAAAAGTTTTGCTCTTTTTTTTAATATAGATAACATATTACTTGCTGCCCTAAAAAACATTCAAATAAAACCCAAATGTGCTGAAAGTGCTTTTCGGTGTGAATGATGTTGTTCAGTCAATACCACAACAGTTGGATTGCTGTGTGTCTATCAAGACTCTACTAGAATGTTCTACTTCACATAAATCTCCCTTGGCACAAACATCCCCTACAAATCTGATCCTGCCAATGCCTGACACATTCAAGCTCACTTTTAACTCAAATTCTGGACAATTTTTTACTCCAGTTTAATGAAAACTAAGTTTAAATGTTTGACTGAACTTGTCAAGCAATTTAGATCTGTTTATTTAGCACTGCAGACAGAAATGTCCCATTAATTGATTTAAATAGGCCGCTGTAACAAGCAACAACACGGGAAATGAGGGCAAGCTGTGCGGTGGAGATGGGCCAGAAATTTGTCTGAATGCAGATATATTTCCACTTTCAGAAAAAAGGTACAAAATCTGTCACTGGGGTGGTACTCTTTCAAAAGCCCTAAATGGTACATCTTAGTACCTTTTGAAGGGGTACCACAATGACAGCTTTTGTACCATTCCCCCCCCCCCTAAGAGTGTATGATATCAACTACAGAGCCCCTAAAGGGACATGGCAATAGAAAAAATATGACATATTTCAATGCCTTCACATTCTCTCACAAACATTTTGCATTCCCCAGAGAAACTTTGCATTTTTTTTTATTTACACATTTTTTCCCCTGAAATTCGCAAAGGTAATTGTTTAAATAAAAACGATAGTAATTGTTTAAATAAAAATAGTAATTGTTTAAATAAAAACGAACATTTTAAATCATTGTGCTTACAAGAGAGTACTGTAGATAATCACCTTATATAAGAGACACAAATATCTTCCCATCTCACAAGATAAATAAGTACTTTCCACATTAGTCACAGCCTGTGGCAGATCAGTGTACACTTAAACTGCTCCCTTAAATGATCAGGGCGATGGGTCGAACACTTCACTTAAGTGATAACAGTATTTACCATTGAGTAAACTCTTATAAACTGGAAACTGGAGGTCCACTGTCAAGCATTGATTCCCAAGTCATTATTCTCAAGTGATTGGCCAACACTGAAGTCAATCTTAATATAGCAACACAGCGCTGCATTGTGGGAACTGAACTAAGTGCTCATATAAGATGCTTGTTGTTCAGTGCTTGGTTGCCCAGAGGGGGATTTAATTATATCATAATTATCTCCTATACATTCTAAAGTCAATCTGTCCTCATTTCTTGTCATCATTTTTTTTTGTAGTAATGACGCAGAATGTCTCCTTATCGGTGTGATGAGGAAGCTTGCCCTGAGCTGTTTTTTTGTTACATCAATCGCATAAAATGTGTAAAACTGAATGAGTTGCTACATACAATAACTTGCAAACTGTATTTTACAGTCTCAGCCTCTCAGCCTTTTTGATTCCAAGTCCCTCTTACTGTCCAAAACAATAATCAAAGTCCCATCACGTAGGCTAAAATATTTCTGGTTCCCTTTCGAATGGGAACTCGCACTGCGTCCTCTAGAGGACACTATGGGGAAAGCCTCCAGCGTGACCGGTGTCCGAAGCACGTGATTCAAACTCAACAATGTCATTGGCTGGCGACAGCCTGTGACGTGACTATGGGTGTGACCGTGAGTACAAGAGGGCACCTGTAGTACATGTCATCAATTTCTTTTATTTCAGGATCCACTTATTTATGTGTGAACGTGAATATTTGAAGAAACACTCTGCCAAGCATTTTCTGGTGCGCTTTGTGCATGAGCGAGGAGCACATGCGTTTAGTTCTCGAGGGAGCTGAATGCATGCATTGTGAGGATTTCTCAATGAAAAGCTCAATTTGTGACGTCGCTATTTTCTATGGATGTGGGACATACGTTTCAGTGGAATGTCTTCGACTCGTCAAAGAGGGTGGATGTGCTGGGTAGGATGCATTCACAAAACTATCTACAGAGACACGTAAGGAGCTTTGTCTTTTCTGTTCTCTTAGGGATAGTAGTTGAGGGAGTTGAAGGCACTCATAGTTATGCATTCATGGCTGTTCTTGCATGACTTTTCAAAGTGACATAATCTGGCATTTGAACTTAAAGCGCTTAACTCCCGAGGGGGTTAAATGCGCGTTGCGAGATGCGGTCACAGTGATTTGTTCCACCCAGACTTGACTCTCTCTCTTGAGGGATGACAGTTAAGCACCCACTCTCTGCAGCTCGGGTCCCGCGGCCGCCATTATGATGAGGTGGGATCGAGTGCGGGGGTTGTAGGCGGAGCGTGGAAAGAGTCGAACAGGAATATTATTGTTTAAGATCCTCTTGCTAGCTCTGGTACTGCTACTGATTAATTTGCTAGATCTAATTCTGAGGAATCCACTCTCCTGAGCTCTACCTAGACGGTGACATCAAGTGTGTCGGCTCTCTGTGATAAGCTGTCTTTAAGGTTGAGTGTAGTTTGGCCTCCTCTCACTTTACAGAGTCGTTCAGCATCAAGTGTGTCGTCTCTCTGTGGGCCGCCTTGGTAAACTGTCTTTAACCCTTTGAGCGGTACGGTCCCACATATGGGATTTTTATTTCTGTGCCCCTGGGCGTACGGTCCCACATATGCCATTTAGAACGTTTAGCAACGCCACATAACTGCCAGATTCAAACTGTGATTTTCGCTTTGGCTGCGAGACCGACGCGCTCGTCATATATCACAACTATGCAGTGTTTTCAACCACAATGTTTTTTTTAAGGTTTCAGACGTTTAAATACGCAAAAGCACCAGTAAAACAATACATTTAGAGTTTATAAAATATACACTGATATCAGACATCAGTGGAAGCAACAATAACAATCCATTCAAATATAATTTGCTGACGTTTATTTATATTAGACACACATAATGGGTCTAAGTATTTTCCAGTTCTAGAAATCACACAAATGCAGGTTTTCTAAGACTGTGA
The DNA here is from genome assembly GCA_037101425.1 of Elopichthys bambusa. Lineage (NCBI taxonomy): Eukaryota > Metazoa > Chordata > Actinopteri > Cypriniformes > Xenocyprididae > Elopichthys > Elopichthys bambusa. The sequence continues at coordinate 18,300,343 of CM074446.1, forward strand.
GAACCTTGGTTCTTAATTAAATAAATGTCTTAATTTTTAGCTGATTTACCACAATTTAAAGCATGTTTTGTCTTATTTTAAATCAATTTAAACCAGGGGTGTCCGATCCTGCTCCTGGAGGGCCACTGTCCTGCAAAGTTTAGCTCCAACCCAATTAAACACACCTGGACCAGCTAATTAAGGTCTCACTAGGTAAACTTCCAGGCAGGTGTGTTAAGGCAAGTTGAAGCTAAACTCTGCAGGATAGTGGCCCTCCAGGACCAACTTTGGACACCCCTGATTTAAACCAACATGCGGATCCTTTGTAAATGTGCTGAGGCCGCCTAGTGGGTCCAAGCCCCCTGGCTGAGAACCATAGTATTACAGGATGAGTTCAGTAATCAACAATGGAAATTAAGTTCAGTCATATTATTTGTTTCAGCTGCTGTGAGAACCAAAACAATCTTAAATTTTCAGAAATCATTTTCTGGATATCTCTGAGTGAATGTACTCTGTCAGCTCCATATTCTGCTTTATTAAACAAAAAGGTTCAGCTGCCATGTTAGTTTTATGAGACAATGATTTGCTTGAATCACAATCTCTCTATACAGCACCATTAAGGTTAGCGAGTCTTTTTTTTCTTCTAACTAGCACCACTTAAGACTTCCGCTTTAAAATCAAGTAGTAAGCAGACTCACAAGAAATTGATAAATATGGAGGCTGAAACTGAGAGACGTAAATAATAACAGTAATTTAAGAAATGCCACATTAAATTGGACGTGATTCACACATCTTGCCACCAGGGACTGTTTCTGGTTAGTACATCAGCAGGAAAGTGTGGGCTTTTTTATGGTGTGAAAAGGGAGATCATTGGAAGTTGCCAGGACAAAACTATTAATACTATTAATGCAAGTGTATTTAGTTTTGTGCTTTATTTCATTATTTGAGCTATTTTTAATAATACACTTAAAAGCTCAGCTTTGACCGTCCCTGATTGGCATCAATGGTAAACATTCATAAAATGTTTACCATTAGGGTTTATACAAGGAAGCTAACAAAGTGAACAGTGATTTTCAGACTTAGTGAACTTTATTGAAGCTGCATCAATGAAAAAATAGGGTTCATACGTGAAAATAAACCTACAGAGCGAAATGTGCTATAATGTAACATATGCATGTTATTACAGATTGTGAGATACAATATTAGGTGTGTTAGTGGAGGATAAATAAGGCTTAAAGCAAAAGGCTTTTATTCAGACTCAAAATTCATTTCACAGTGACAGTCGTTCTACTGTATGACTGTGCTTCTTAACATCCCATTTTCAACCAAAAACATTTCTACAAATGTATACGCACTTATTGCGTGTCCTTAAAAAAAAAAAAAAAAAAAAAGGCTTGCTACGGCAGTAAGAATATTCACTCATACATTTGCACTGTACTTTTGATTAAAATAGACATCTGTTTCATTAAACTGATGTATTTGGTTCTTATGATCTCCCGTGAACCTCATATGAGAGGTGCAGTATTGGAGCATTAGCAGCAATAGTTATGGGAAGGTAAACATTTACATCCATTCATTTATCATTGTGTATCTGATATGAAAATACTTTCAATCAAAAATGTTAATGACTTTTCAGTAGTTCATGATATACTGATCTAGGAGCAGGGAAAAGCCACCCGAGGGAAAAAAAAAAGTAATGTTGTCATGCAGTGTATTTTACATAAATACAAAAACTTTTTATATGAACACTCAGTGTAAACACTGCTTGGGCCCTTTAAATGGTGCTTTCAAACTCTTTTCCCATTACAAAAACTTAACATCACAACATTTAATTCCTTCTTAAAGTGTCTCTTTTTTCAATCTAAGTAGATTTCCTCTCTGCCCAGTCTCAAACTTTGAAAAACGTGTGTTTGAGGAAGCAAAAGAAAGTGTGTTTAAAAAATATGGAAGCTCTTTTCGCTGGGGTATCATTAAAAGGTTGGCATCTCTGGTCTCAGGACTGGTTTTAACCATCTGCTGTTGTCTCATTCTTACATGCCCTGGATAAACTCCTGCAGCTGTCGCACAATCTCCGTGTCCACCGTCTCCATGAGAGCCTGGAAACCCTGGTCCCCCATCAACATCTGCTGAGCCTTCAACTTCTCATAGACAAACTGCTGAAGAGAGACGCTGTGCACAGGGTCCTCAAGAGCCAGCTACAGAGAAAGGGAAAAAACAAACAGTATGAGTATAGCAAATAACACTTTATACTAATACAGTAAACTCTGGTGCCCCATTATTTATTTATTTATTTTTATTTTTTCAAGGCTTTTACAAAGCCTTGATTTAGTTTTTGGGGTCTGCTAGAATAGGTTTTCATGCTTGTATGTTCAAAAATGTATTTTTTATTTTTTTTTAACATATTTTACATTATTGCAGCACCTCTCTTCCCAGTCTGTCAGTATCGCTCTGTTTAGTTGTGAAGCCTCTCCCTTCAAAAAGCGCTATGTGTCTGATGTGTGTTGTGATTGGTTAACTGCAACTAAGTGACAGCTTAATTTAGAAAATTGAAATAAATAAAACAAACAAACAAACAAACAAACAAACAAAAAAACAAATCATGTTGTTAAAGTATTTAGATATGTCTGAATTTTGGTAACGGTTGCAAAAATCTCATAAAATTAACAAAAAATTCAAATAAAACTTAGTTTGACCTCCTGATTTTCTGAGCACCTCCTTTTCACTGATTATTTGGTGAGGAAAAATAATTATAAATAATAATTAGTTTTAGGTCTTATTTTAAACTTGGAACATGCCAGATGTCAGTTCTTGACACTTAAAAGGCACTAGCTCACACTTCATAAAGACGCAAGTGTAAGATATATATTGTAGAGGACTAGATGTTCAAAATAAGCCTAGAGTTAGTTTATAATTGTGAATGGATGACTTCAATATAAGGATGTGGAACTGCAGTGAAATAATAAAGCCCTTAAAGCTGTCACAAAAAAGGGATCATACAAAGATAAAAATATATAAAAATAAAAGATCCAGCATTAGAATTATGAATTATGTAATACAGTGTCTACCTGCTTGCTTAAAAAATAAAGTGCAATGACAACAACAACAATAATGTATGCTAAGAAAGCAATTGAAAAACTAAAACAAAAAAACGTTTTTTAAAGTTAAGGTGTTTTGAGCGTTACAGTGCTTAAACAACAGCTTTGATAAGAGACAAAAACGTCATTAAAGAGGAAAAGAAATAAATGTGTTTAAGTGATTCATGTAAAATTTGTGGATATAAAGAAATAAAGGTGCAAAACCCTGTCGATGCTGGAACATGATCCTGATGGAAAGTCAAATCTTTTCAATATCTATTCAAAATGTATATCTGTTCAGCATATTTGCTGGGGGACAGAGACATCAGCAGACAATTGTGAAGGAATTTTCTTGGGGTTAAAGCAAAGGCACTGATCCAAGCTCAATCCAATGTGACTTAACTCCTGAAGACAGAAATGAAAATACAATACATTCATCCCCTCTGAGCATTTATATGCTAATCACTGCTGTGGCCGACTGTGCTAAAACAAAGGGCTGATGTCTCCACCCTCATTAAGATGAATTCATTAATTGAGCTCGCTTTCCATTGCATAGACAAAACAGTGTCACATTTTCTTTCTGTCATACACAGAGAAACATAATAATAATAATTCCTTACATTTATATAGCGCTTTTCTGGGTACTCCAAATGGACAGAGGCCAATGGGCAAATTTGGCCAAGATGCCGGGGTAACACCCCTACTCTTTTTTTTCCGAAGGACATCCTGGGATTTTTAACGACCACAGAGAGTCAGGACCTCAGTTTAACGTCTCATCCGTGCTTTTTGACAGTATAGTGTCCCCATGACTATACTGGGGTGTTAGGACCCACACAGACCACAGGGTGAGCATCCCCTGCTGGCCTCACTAACACCTCTTCCAGCAGCAACCTAGTTTTCCCAGGAGGTCTCCCATCCAGTTACTAACCAGGCTCAGCCCTGCTTAGCTTCAGTAGGCAACCACTACAGGGTGATATGGCTGCTGATTAGGGTTTATTGATAAAATTACTCAAATTATCTATACTAATATTCTGAAATATTTGTATATTTTTAGGGGTTATAACCAGTCAAGCAGTCATACATTTTAAAATTAGATCATGTTTCAGAGGGTAAAGTCTTTATTGATGTATCTTCATCGCTGCACTCGTACAGTGGAAAACTGTAACGCTCATGAATGTAAGATAAAAATAAATGTTCGGCTAATGAAGGGGGAGGGACATGGAAAGAGTAATAGAATGATAGAGAGAGAGAGAGAGAGAGAGAGAGAGAGAGAGAGAGAGAGAGAGAGAGAGAGAAAGAGAGAGAGAGAGAAAGAGAGAGAGAAAGAGAGAAAATTAGCATAGCTGCATACATTAACTTGATGTTTCAGGGTCTATTATGCAACAAATGACTGGGAAAAATCTAAGTAGATGTAACATTTAGGGAAGTCTATTTAGGATGGAGTAATTTCAGTCCTCTCTTTGACACATGCTGATTGATGTATTGGATTGATGTACTTGATGCTTTCAGTAAACCTCAACAACAATGTTATAGTTATAAATATTGCATAAACATCGCATTAATACATTATACGTTTATTTAAAAAACATTAAGATGTGTCATGGAGCGTACATCTGTCAATGTGATGAGCATTAACAATGCCAGCTGTGATCTTTTGTGATTATACTTTTAATTCACAGTAAATTAACTCTAGCAGCTTCCCTGCGGCATATGAAAAAAGAGGAAAAAGTCATTTTCCGCAATACTTGTGGATTTAATGATTTCAAATGCCACCATCTGCAAACTGTAATATCCTCAAAAAAGGTTAAATATGACAAATGTCTAACACACAGTGTCTCTATCCACATAATATTGGTGTAAAACACAAGACTCAACATTTACCCTCCCTGAGACATTTGCACAGAAAGCTTAGCCCCAGTGTTCAGATCTTCCCCGGGGATGTTTGATCACTGATTCATCTGATTCTCAACCTGTGATTCTCCACCTGTGTCTTATTGTGAATACAACTGACCAACCACCAGATCAGAAGTGTCATGCTCATTTGTGCCCCCTATGATTTTGTAGGATTCTTTTTTCACATCTTACCTTTTTTCACCAATTGCTTTCAATCGGTGATTCTGATATCTAACATAAGCAAACAATTCAGTCAAAAGTAGGGAACAAAAGCAGTGCTCTAGTACAGCATTAAAGTAAAATAAAATTAGGGGTAGATCTACCAGGGTGGCAGAACATCCTATATATATATTCTATTGGATTGAGATCTGGGGAATTTGGAGGCCAAGTCAACACTTCAAACAAATTATCCTGCTGAAAGAGGCCACAGCCACCAGGGAATACCGTTTCCATGAAAGGGTAAATATGGTCTGCAACAATGCTTAGGTAGGTGGTTCGTGTCAAAGTAACATCCACATGGATGGCAGGACCCAAGGTTTCCCAGCAGAACATTGCCCAAAGCATCACACTGCCTCCACCGGCTTGCCTTCTTCTTATAGTGTATCCTGGTGCCACGTGTTCCCCAAGTAAGCGACGCACACGCACACGGCCATCCATGTAATGTAAAAGAAAACATGATTCAGACCAGGTCACCTTCTTCCATGCTCTGTGGTCCAGTTCTGATGCTCACTTGCCCACTGTTGGCACTTTTGACGGTGGACAGGGGTCAGTATGGGCACCCTGACTGGTCTGCGGCTATGCAGCCCCATATGCAACAGACTGCACTATGTATTCTGACACCTTTCTATCAGAACCAGCATTAACTTCTTGAGCAATATGAGCTATAGTACCTCATCGGTTTGGATCGGACTACACGGGCCAGCCTCCACTCCCCACGTGTATCAATGAGCCATGGCCACACATCACCCTGTCGTTGGTTCACCACTGTTCCTTCCTTGGACAACTTTTGATAGATACTGACCACTGCAGACCGGGAACACCCCACAAGAGCTGCAGTTTTGGAGATGCTCTGACCCAGTTGTCTAGCCATCACTATTCGGCCCTTTTCAAACTCGCTCAAATTCTTACGCTTGCCCATTTTTCCTGCTTCTAACACATCAGCTTTGAGGACAAAATGTTCACTTGCTGCCTAATATATCCCACCTACTAACAGGTGGCATGATGAAGAGAAAATCAGTGCTATTCACGTCACCTGTCTGTGGTCATAATGTTATTCCTGATCGGTGTGTGTCTGTGTAAAAATATATATATATAAAAATTATTTTATATTCAAAAATATAGTGTCTGAGTAAACAATGAGATCATATTTACAACAGTGATTTCCTCAAGTTGTCTAAACCTAATGGACTGTGTGAGCTTGTGACATATTTAGACCAGAGGGATTTAGCCTTAATAGCTGCTTATTTCTCATCCCAAGTAATTTACAAGTCATAATGGATTGATTTCACAGAGCACTGCATTGACACTGCTGGCAATACACACAGTAATATACACTAAACAAACTATAACCCAATTACACCAGATGACATTTTAACATTTCAGAGTCAGAATCAAAGTGCTGAATGACTCAGTGTTTTAAAGCCAAGGCTTTTCTTCTGAGGAGTTAAAAGGCACACTTAGTATGTTTTTATTTATGCTGACTGAATGTAGCATATTATTATTATATTACTAATTATATAAATAATACACTACTGTTCAAAAGTTTGAGGTCTGTAAGACCTAATGTTTTTTGAAAGAAGTCTCTTATGCTCACCAAGACTGCATTTATTTGAAAAATACAGTAAAAACAGAAATATTATGAAATATTATTCAGTGATTCAGTGGCGGCTCCAGGATTTATTTCTTGGGGGTGCTAAGGGGGGGCTTAACAGTTAAAACAGGGTGCTAAGAAAAAAATTATGTATATCAATAACTTAATAACTTCAATACCCTGCATTTGTAGCATTTTACTTTTTAAATTTTCCATTTTACCTTAAACTATACCTTTACAAGGTCTCATTGAAAAGTGTACTCAGCATAGTAGCCTATCAATTTGCTTAACACCTTTATTATTACTTTATCAGCTCGTTCAACAACGGTTTATTAAAACTTGTCGACTACAGTAGACATAGGCCTACTTGCATCTATGTATACTGTAGTGAGCTAAATAAAGGAACGTGCTTGTGATTTTAAAAAGGCAAACGACATGGAAAAGAGCGCAAGGTGTCGAGACGTGTTTTCAGAAGTTGAACTTGACACCGCGTTTTAAAACGTGACGCGAGAAACTGAAAAAGCAGGTGAGATGCGGTCAAAGACGCCTGTTTAATGCATTAGTCTATATGTTTAAATGGAAAACGACATTTTCTCTTTATTTTTTATCACCACCACTAGGCTAGCTAGGGCGAACAAAGCGCAAGAATTTATATTAAAATCTATATTATTTGATGTTTATAACTTGAATGAATATTCAAAAGATCAGGGTAATGACATATGTGTGTGTGTGCTTCAATGAAAACAGCACATTAATATAGAATGGTGATTAAATTACCTGTGCCAATCATAACGAACAATCATAATCATAAATGTAACGTAGCATCTGTCAACTCTAGAAATGCAGCCGCTGAAGAAAAAGGCGCTCTGACACATTAAACAAAACTCTTTTTTACTCCATGACCAAGGGAATGGTGCATTATGTGGTGATTTTAAAGGAACGGCCTCATAGTTACAGTATCAAAGTTGGAACACAGAAATCAATTGATTCTAGATAAATGGTGCTGCTTGTGACCTTGGTTGTCAAACAGAATTGTACATACAGACTAAATCAGATCTCTCCAGTGATCCGATGTAACCTTGATGTTTTCCTGGGAACACAATCAATACGTTTATCAATTGCAACTGGACAACTTTAAAAGAAAAAAAAAAATTGTTGTTTTAAACCCCACCGCTCACTCAAAGAAGCATCGTTGAGCTTTGAGGGGTTATAGACATGTTCACTGTCATTAGTAGTATAAAAACGAACTGAAGATTCTTTTATGAGTGAATGAAGTGCAATGATATGAGATCATTAAAATGCAATTGTGATACACACAAAAAACAAGCATCTGCAGGTAAAAGTACAGATCGAATGACAATATGAAGCATCGTTGTCAGCTTTAACAGAGGAGAGACACTGAATTTGAGAGGCTATTATTATCTCTAAGAAAAATCAATTCATTCTGTTGAATGAAATCTGAAGTCCACAAAGTGGTTTCTTATTGTAGGACATGGATCCTTTTCCATTACCGAAACCTCTAAAACCATAACGACTATAAATTGTTGAGACCTAGAAATGGCAGTTAGACACAGGAAGCACTAGGACCTTGAACAATTGAAGGATTTTGTTGAAAAACAAAGATGGCTTCAAAGAAAAAGGCACTCCGAAAAGGAACTTTGAAGTATTATTCTGAGCCAAGCCAGTACTATAAAGCAGAGAGGTCTCTGGAAGAAATCCTGCTCGAGCCGCCATAAACTTTTAATGGATTTTTCTCAAATGAATAAAGCCAGAAACTTTGTAAATGCCAATAAAGTCAATCGCAACTCTACTCAAAAGTAAAGGACATCATCTATATTTAAGCTTGACTGGACCCTTGATCTCCTTTTCAAGTGTATTTTACAGTCTTAGGGATCTCTCACAGAAAAAAAAAAAATTTACTCAGTAACACTGTATAATAACTTTCATTAAGAACATTACAACACTAGAATAAATGTTAAATAGACAATTAGTCAGGAAAATTGAAAAATAGCTAGAAATGTATAGAGTAGGCAAAACTCATAGCTTTAATATACACTGCCGTTCAAAAGTTTCGGATCTGTAGGTCTCTCGTGTTCACCCAGGCTGCATTTATTTCATTACAATTTAAAATAATTGATTTCTGTTTAAATATATTTTAAAATGTAATTTATTTCTGAGTTGGCAAAGCTGAATTTTCAGCATCATTACCCCAGTCTTCAGTGTCACATGATCCTTCAGAAATCATTCTAATATGCTGATTTGCTGCTCAAGAAATATTTCTGATACTATCAATGTTGAAAACAATGTTCAAAAGAACAGCCTTTATTCAATATTATGAAAGGTCAATGTTATGTGATTTGAATGCAAGAATGGTTTGATATGATATCCACAGTAATTTATTTTGCTCATTTTTCATGAATGAAGCCCAATGCGACACTTTTTCACACTTTATGAATAATAATAAAAGTACTTTGACACAAAAGTTATCTTCTCATTAATGTTTGTAAAATGTATGATTAATAATAATAGTAGTAGTAGTAGTAGTAGTAGTAGTAGTAGTAGTAGTAGTGATAGTAGTGATAGTAGTAAGAGTATTAATTAATAGGAAGATATTTTTGGTCTGGTGTCCATGAAAGGGTACTGCTGAGGCTGTGGGGGTACAGAAGATAAAAAAAAAGATCATGAAACTTGGTTTTAAGCAACAGTTATACTTCTAACGTAAAAGAGGATGATCAGAATCAAGTAAACAACAAAAACAAAATCCATTTAAGTACATTTGTAAATGCAAAGCCATTAGAGAAAACTGGATTATTGCGCTCTTTCATATTGCCATCAAGTGTCTATTCCACAAAAGAAAAGATATATCAGACAATCACTGCAGTACCATTTGGAGTCCAACACAATCTCAAAAATCACAGTCTCCAATAAGCTACATATAAATCAGTGTTCATTCAAATGGTCCAGGAACCTCATGCATTAAAATCTCTCCTGCAGATTTTGCATGTGCAAGTTTCCAGATTTATAACCCCCTATGTATACCTTACAAATACTTTACATGTTACCATTTGTACATGTACAAATTTTAATCTCAATTCGGTCTCCTCCCCAACGTAACCAAAATGGAGATTACAACACCTTTTTATTATGCATAACTTCATCTGCATGTCATTTCCTTGTGCGATTTATGCAATTTAGAAGGCAATTCCAAGAGCATGACCTTCAGGAGTAGAAATTATGATGAGCCAAAAAAATTCCTCTTGGCCATAAAAATCCTTTTTTTATAGCTTTTATTTATTTATTTATTTTTTTTATACAATTTTCACAATTTAGTCATGATCTTTATCTTAACAAAAAATAATTTATAAATGTATTCAGTAAATATATACGATCAGTATTGCACATATAGACTTTTTGTTTTTAATAGGCCGCTCTGTCCTTGGTTTAAGCCTTAAAGCCAATTGTATGTCCACTGACTTTCAACTGCACATCTCTAATACTGTAAGGTATTAAAAGCCAATCCATAAATCCATTTTCCAAAAAGAAAGGTCAAACTGACTGTTTATGTAGATCAACATTTTCAGGGATGATGGGGCAGCTGTAATTTACTTCCTGAGTTGCCAATAAATCCTACCTTACCTTACAAATTTGTCTGAAAGGTTAAGCCCACGTTTGCTTATTCTGCACTTCCTCAGGCTCTTAAAATAGACTCTAAATGATATTAATGGTGTGCTTTGCGTCCACTTTGCTGGGCTGGTAATGAGGGTGTGGGTGAGGGAGTGGATCAAAGAGATGGAGCCATGCTTCATGAATTTCTAATTAGAGTTTAAAGCCTCATCAAGTCACTCAAAGAGGGTGTGGACTAAATGAGATTGGAGCTTTCCCATACAAATCATGCATCAGTCATTCAGAATCAACCATCATCCTCTTCTGTGCGACATTGTCTTCTTCCGTGTTCTTGGCAAGCAATGGCTTTTCTTTAATCTGTTGGGTCACACAGAAGCGAAAGGAGCTGTGGGTGGCCCTACTCGGGCCAGTGACTTTAATATCTCTTGCTGACAGATGTGTCACTGCACCGGATCATTTAATAATGAAGGGAATTCTCCAAGTAAGAGGCTGCTGTAGTTCTTACAGCCTTTGGAAAGGAAACAATGTTGTATCCAAGTAATCACAGCATGTTTAATGTGGGGTCAATGACAAAAGCTAAATTGCAGCTCTGCTGAAAAATGTTAAAATATTAAATCTCATGTCATGAGGCTGTTATAAATTTTACCCATTCGAGCTGAACTGACAACAATATTGAGAATGGGATCACAAAACAATCTTATGAATAAAATTCTTCTTAACCAGGGCTCTGAACTGGAAACGAACGAAATTTTAACAGGAATATAAACAAAAAATCAAGTTAAGTTGTTCTGAAAAGAAAGGTAATTAACCGGTTAATAATGTTATTTTATCGTTCTGTTTAATATTCTAATTTGGCAGTCAACCAATCATAAATTCAAACAGTATGGCCTAGTTATCATAGGTAAGTCGCAATGGCAATGCTTTTGGATCTCAGGAGTTTTTCAGAGGATCACCAAATGTTAAAGCATTACATTTAAGGTAATATCCAGCTTGGTATGCATTTTGAAACAAAAATTGCAGATAAAACCTTTAATATTCAGGAAATGGAAAAGAAAGGAAGAAAAGAAACCCTGTATTTTTAAAATAATTAAAAAAAGTAAGTATTTTGACTTTAAGCATGGTCAGACACTTGCAAGTATTATATTAACATTTTACCAAAATCAAGCTCAAATGGAGTTTCAAAGTTTTTCACCTTCTGTAATGTTACAGAAGGGACGCACTCGGAGTGAACTTTTTAAGCTCTGTTCTTAATTGCTATTTTTTATATTTATAATGTAAGAATATTTTGTATTCTCAAAAACATTTCTTAAGAATTTTTCTTTAAACGGTTCTAAAGACAATCATCATCATAACCTCTCAAAGTTAGGATTACCTCCAATTCCTTAAATCATTAAAGGTAACAATATCCTAACCAGACGGAATGCGAAAAGATTCCAGCAACAAGCAATTTGTCTTTCCACAACAGACACGATGTGACTACAAGACACAACAATATCAATCAAAAATCACAGCCAATAAAAAGAGTGTGTGGGTGGAGTGCACTGCACTCGCAACAATATGGATAAGTACATAATAAAATTCATAAATATTACACCATTTTAACATGATTAAAAATACATCTGAGTGACAAAAACAGTCTGTCATAGTTTAGTCACATTGAGTTTGAACCTTAAATAATCCTCTAATTTATTTTCAAGATCTGGGGGGTGAATTATACATTGTTGCTTTCAGTATTGCTATAAAGTCATGCAAAATGATATTCAAACTCACATAAGACACTTTTAACATTAAATAAAGCACAAAAACAGTACCTGAGATTATCATTGTCATATATTGTATATTGTTGTTCCAGCAGTGATGTTGCAGAAATAGAAACAATTTCTAAAAATAGAATTGTCACGTATCGCCATATCGGCCGGTTAGGACGAAAAAATATTTAAAATACACTGCTCATTAAAAAACTACGCCAAGTGCGGAAATCCTATCAAGCCAGTTGCAACAAAAATAGTGTGCATGCTTATTATGATTATTACGGTAATTTGCAGGCAGCACAAAAAGATGGCCTTTGGTCTGTTTTTCAGTTGATCAGCGAGTCTTTATAAGAGAATATTTGACTTTTTATATATATAATATATTTATTTAACTTCTTTCTTAAGTTTTTCATGAACCCGGTCCCTACTAAAATCACTACCGGAAGACTACAATTCTGGTTCACTAAAATAAACAAACTGTAAATTGTAGACAATAAAGCAAATTGTCTTGGTGGTTTATCCCTCCATGACAATTGAGAGATGAATGACAGAAAGTATTTGCAATTTTACCCTTTGTGCAATAAAACTGTATCCCTGTATTGATTAGCTATAATCCCACTGATAATACAATTTTCTGTGTAAGCAGTAGTCTGGCTATTAAAAGCAATATTGTACACTGTAAAACAAGAATACACCAAAGACAATCCCTTTTCACTATAATTGTCTGATCAGAGGAAAAAAACTTCAAGTCTGACATGCAACATACATTTCTAACTGATACTACCGAATGGTCTGAAACAAAGAATACAGCAAAGATAAAACAAAAGATAGATTTGGAAATGGATATCATTTCTCCGAAGAGATCCACTGTCAAAGTGAATTCAGTATATCATAAAATATAATAAGGATTATATTTCCTTTCCACACAACTGTGCTGAAAAAAGCTAATCAGGCCTTTTTAAAGGTCTAGATGAAGTTAACATTCAAGATTTAACACCGTTATTTGAAATTTCTCGAGACTAAATATACTCCTGAAGCAGGAGATTACAAAAGGTCAAAATTAGCATTTTTGGCACAGCAGTAGCACAACAAAAACCTCTGCTACTACAGAAAAAGAGATTACAGACTGAAAACAATTGCTTAAACTAAAATAAAAAGTAGATAGGATCATTGTTTATCATTTAGGTACGTGATCGTGGGGTAAACGGTGCCAGTTTTAACTGTAAAGCTATTACACTTTTTCTGAATCGATTTGACACAATTCTCCTAACTCAGGTCACTGTAAAACAGTTAACACAGTGATCTGAACACTTTGTAATTGTCCTACATTAGGGGTGGGAATCACAGGGTACCTCACGATACGATATCACGATACCGTGATTCTGCGATAATCGATATATTGCTAGACAATCCGATATCCGATAATCAATAGTCAATAAATAGTCTAACTATGAAAACAAAATGCCTGTGAAAAGGTTAAGTGCAGGTTTTCTCTTTATTCAAGTCCAAAGTGTTAGAAAACAGCACAAAAAGTTCTGTAGATTAAATTTAACATTTGTGACCCTGGACCACAAAACCAGTCATAAGTCGCACAGGTACATTTGTAGCAATAGCCAACAATACATTGTATGGGTCAAAATGATCGATTTTTCTTTTATGCTAAAAATCATTAGGATATTAAGTAAAGATCATGTTCCATGAAGATATTTTGTAAATTTCCTACCGTAAATATATCAAAAATGTATTTTTGTGAGTGGATATGCATTGCAATATTTTTTCAATATTTATATATTTTTTTGCACTCTCAGATTCCAGATTTTCAAATAGTTCTATCTCGGACAAATATTGTCCTATCCTAACAAACCATATATCAATGGAAAGCTAATTTATTCAGCTTATACAGATGATGTATACATGTATACACATGACATGCAGGAAAAAAAATTGGCAGTTCACAGGTCGCGTCTTATGCGTGCTGAGGTTCGTTATTTCAAATGCGGTTCATGATTGCAAGCACGCACACTGCACACGTCTGCAGCGCATTACGGCCCCGACAACGTTTTGTTCCATTGTCTGCTCTGATCACAGCTGTTCAGGCCAGGTTTTTTAGTTCTCATCTCCATAAATATACAGTAGTTAACATTTGAAGTGGATCAAAACCTTTCATCAAAGTTGTCCTAAAACCTTCTTCTTAAGACAACTTTGATGAACTTTTTTGATCCACTTCAAATGTTAACTACTGTATAACAGTACAGATAATACAGTGGCTGGGAATCTGTTTATCCATTGATGAACTTCCTTGTCTTCATAGAGAACAATGTTCATGATTGCTTAGCAACGGCAGACGCCACATTAATTAATTAACAAAAATTAACAAACTAGACAAACTCTAACAAACAAGAAATAAAATTGAATAAACAAACAAACAAATAAATAAATAACGATGTCACATGACAAAAATGACCCACTGTTTGCTAGATTAACTTTCCCCATTCTCCCCAATAAGCCATTTAGCACAGTGTTTTTTCAAGCCTGTTCCTGGAGGCAAACCAACAGTGCACATTTTCTATGTCTCCCTTATATCAACCCTCTATTTCTGCTCTGTGCCCGAAATCAAAAGAGTTGGACAATGTGTAGTGTCCATGTGCCTCCAGGAACAGGGTTGGGAAACACTGATTTTTTTAGCAAATGCATTTTAAGCTAATGCTTATTTGCTAATTGCTAGAAAATGTCCCTTGGAACAATTTGAGATTAAGGAGTCAATCATGACTCTAGCGGAAATCCTCCGCTGAGAGCTGCCCACTGGATACCAGAGGCTCAGTCTGTCACCAAATAATTAAACACGCCCAGTAAATAACTCGAAAAAATGTGAGAAACAAGAGAAGGAGATCAGCCTTACATGATACTTCCAATAAATGAAGCAAAAACGTGTCCGACACCACTTATCAACTTGACTCAAAGCACCAATGACACAATCCTCTCCAGTCACTTGAGGTAAGAGAAGCACTGCTCGATCCTAAGAGGCAGCTCTAGAGGACAGAGAGCTGTTATGCTAGCGGCGCTAATGCGTGGCCACGTAAAACAGAAGAGAGTAGTGAACGCTTGAGAGGGTTCTCAGTGTGGTCCTATCAACAAACTGAAGGTTAAGCTGTCTGAGACACGCTGAGAGCTCTTCATTTAGGTGTGGAAAAGGTCAAAGACCTTTAAAATGGTTGCATGCAACTACAGAATATTTTGGAAGGGAAAACAAACACCATAAAATGGTGACAAACAAAACCATCTGCATAAAGTTAAATCCACAAAGAACGATGATTGGAAATAAAATAATTTCCCTGATGTATTTAAAAGGACTAGGACGACAACCTAAAGTTTTTCATTTGGTACTCCACAGGAAAAAATCGTATCTTATGGTTTTGGAATGGTATGTAAACAAATGACAAAAGTTTCAAGTAATTTAACAAGGGTCATTCAAGAGAACTCTGACACCCAACACAAACGTCACTAGGTCCATTAAAAAAAAGGACAAAATGTCCACTTTAGTCCCTCTTTAAATGTTATTCTTCATTGCACCAAAGCAGTGTGAATGTCTTTCTCCATTGTGCCATGTCCCTCTCCCTTGCTGCCCAGTCCAAATTAGCATATTACTATTATGCTATGATAACAACCGCATTATAATCTAATTAGACCAACGGCACAAGGGCCAGTTTGAAAGTTTTCATAGGCAGACTGAAGAAATCTGTCATTATTTCAGAATCAGAGTAATTGTATGTGATTTGCAAAAACCCTGAAATCTTGGGCTATGTGAATACATTACTGATGACTGTCTAACTGTGGACTGTAAAATTTTGAGTTCTAATCTGGTTTTGATTCCCTCAATAATATGCTAATGCAGTCAGCTATTACGTTAACATTAATGATCTGGAAAAAAAGTTAGACTAAAAATTCAAACTAGGCTATAAAATATTTAAATGCAGATGATAGTGTTAGTAATTTCACCAAACCAAACATAAAAGAAAACTCCGCCACAGGTTAATTCCTATCAATAATATGTCATTGTCACTGAATAATACGTTACAATCAACAATTGGGGAAAAAGATACACTACCATTTAGTTACCAAAAAAAAAATAAAAATGTAATGCTTGTATTCAGCAAAAATGCATTAAATTGATCAAAAGTGACAGTAAAGACATTTACAATGTTACAAAAGATAAGTATGTTACAAAAGATAAGCATATTAGAATGATTTCTGAAGGATTATGTGACACTGAAGACTGGAGTAATGATGCTGAAAATTCAGTTTTGTCATCACAGAAATAAGAAATAATTACTTTAAATTATACAAATATTTCACAATATTATTTTTTTTACTGTAATCAAATAAATGTAGCCTTAGTGAGCAGAAGAGACTTTCAAAAGCCTTAAAAATCTTACCGACCCCAAATGGCAGGGTAGGCTACTGCAGCAGGTCTAAACAAGGCCATAAAGCATTTGAATGCAGATGATATCAAGTGCCAATAATATAATTCTAATTTTTTCAAACCAAACAAAAACAAAGAAAACCCCCCACGACAGGGCAATGCAAAGTGAAAAAGTGTGTGAAATTAGGAGCGTTTCGCTTACAGCAGCATCAAATAAAAATACTTTTAACATGCTAACTGAATCTGGAACACCGTGGGATTCATGGGCAATAAATCAGAGAGAAATGTGCTTATTAAATAGATGGATCCGTTATGCAATATCACATCCCGGAAAGCAAACGGTTTTAATGCAGTATTCTTGTTTAAATTGACCTTCAAACCCTGAAGCGTACAAACAAATAATGAGAGAAGGCAGGCACTGACAAGAAAAAAGAAAGAAAGGCAGGGATGAGCCTTAGTATTGAATTTGACTATGACAGAGACACTAATGTAAGAGGCAGCATCAACAATAACAGATTACGCAAGTTTAACCTATCCTGTTCACGTCATCAAAAAAAATGACTAATCCACTTCAAATAAATAGCCCTGAGATGCCATATGCCGTCTTTGAAGCTACTTGTCAGTATGAATGTGTGTAAGCAAAACCATCTTGGATCTATACTTACTTCAATAGAGTCAGAATGAAATACAAAAACTATGGCGCTTTAATATAAATGACAAAATATGTCAGAGAAAAACGAGGGCCGGATGCCTATAAAATACCAAGGTGAAACCATTTCAGTTCCATTTCTTTTTATAATGGCAATGATACACTCTACACATCAGTCGCAACACAATGACAGGTTAACCAGTTTGGGAAACAAGGTTAAACAAGGTTAACACCGCCCCTATTTCAGAAATGTCCCGCTGTCTAAAGCCGCTGGCACCAATTTCGTGAGGGAATGACTGCACAAATATCACCCTCTCCGTAACATCATGACAGTTGGGTGGTTAATGACTACGATGATTTGAAATAAACCTTTTAAATCTAAACCTGCTTCATGCTGGGAGAAGTAATAAAAAAAGGGTACATTTGTCCTTTTAATCCATTTTGTGCATCATTAACCAGAGGGAACTTACACCTTCCTTGTGTCAGTGCAGATTTGTAGCGTAATACATCTCTTTGACTTTATCTACTGACTGTTTGGCACCCCACCGCCTGTTATGTGCGGACTGATTGCTCGCTGTGTCCATTCCCTCGATCGGTTTTCTCTCTCACTGCAATCTGCACTCCAGTCCTCCTTCAAAACTGCTCTGAACTACGACTTTCTGCATTAACGTATAGAAATTCAATATGCCACTGCTTTTGAGTACTGCCATGTCAAAGCGCCCCAGGTACATCTCCTATTAGTAAATGTTAAAAATGGGACAAAAAAACAAGCTTATTTGAGTTCAACGGTCTAAAAGTGGTTACATCATGCCACTAATTCTAACTAGATAATAACCTGTCAATCTCATCCCTCCTACTTGAAGCATTTCAGTCTTTCAGGGGACGTAGGTGTGAGTTTAGTTATTAGGGAGGAATATTTTGGTCATTTTGTCTACTTGAGCACTTGACAGACAAATCGTGGTGGTGGTGCTCAGCTGCGCAATCGTAAAATTATTGTTCAATGGATGTCTTTGGGGCTGTTTACAGATTGAGTTTCTGCATTCTCCTACGCTGCTTTTCCATTGTTTTTCTATGTAAACATGCGCTAGGTAGATGTTTTTAATCGCTGTGCTCACGTCTTGCGTCTTTTCCGGGATCTAAAGACATGGCACTCAAGTTAAAATAAAGTTAAAAATAAAATATAGAAGTTAGCCCTATTAAACCGGCTGTGTCGTGGCCAACACATCCAACCAGGCTATATTCATTATGTTAACGTCTTCAACTGTTTGCTCCATAAAAAAAGTAATTCAAATTTTTGACAGTAGACAATATGCTCAGTGCACTGTAAAGCACAGAAGTGGTACATGAACATTTTCCAGCTCTTCCTGGACACTGCAGTAACCAACAGCTTCATTTTACAGAATGATGTGGGCCTATGCTTGCCATTTGTTTTCTGGAAAAAAATTAAAAGACATCTTGCACTTAAAAATAGCACATTGTTAGAACTGTAGTCAAAAAAAAAAAAAGAAAAGAAAAGCAAAATATGGGAAAACGACCCATTTTAGCTTCATGTTTTAAAGGGTCAAAAAAAAAAAAAAAAAAAGTTAAAATTAAAAAAAAAAAAGAGAGAAAGAAAATAAGTTCAAAAGTTTAAAAAAATAAAAATGTTTAAAAGTCTCTAGACCTTGCATTTTTCCACTACCCAATACCCTGCATCTCACATTTCTATCTATGTGAATGACGCCTTTGGCTGTTGCATCATACCTTGATGTTTTTTTGCATTTTGTGGCATTTCTTTTTTTTCTTTTTTAATGTCTAAAAACATTAAATGAGCATCTGCGATTAGTTCTATTCAGTTGCACTCTGACTAGCTGCTTTAAAAACACAAGAAAGCATTGTAAACAGTTTGGCCTCTGTCTGCATGTCACTAGGTACAATATTAAAGCAAATTGTAGTCTGCAAAAGCAAGGTTATCATCAAAAACTATGCAGTATCCTATCAAAAACTGAAAAATGAATCCCCCGCAACTGTGTTTTGATTAGTCACAGCTGTCATTTTCGAGTACTCTGGTACTGAGATTCATCCCACGTCATTCTCTAACAAAGAAACACTGTCATATAAGACCACTGAGAAAAGGTTGTGACTTCCAAGTGCGAAAATGTGCTTCATTTCAAACCAGCTACTGGCTGAAATTATCAAATACCACCAGGGCCGCTTTAGCATACAGACAATTAAGAGAAATGACTCACTTAAAACCACTTGAATAGGCTTTTGAACTACTGCACTTCACACGGTAAATTTGATCATTTTCAGCTGTTCTTTGGAAGCTATTGTTGTTGGCAGATTTTCTAACAGGAGCCCCACTCGGCTTAAACATGCTCATGTGGGTGTTACACAAAAATAACATTAAGAAAAGACAGACTGAGATTTCACGACAATTCTCTCCAAACCGCAGAAATGGCATTTCATTCTCTCATTATGTTTTTATCTAAACACTACGGGTGAGACATAAAAAAAAAAGAAGCAAAACACAAAAAAAACAACAAAACACAGTTTGCCACCCACAATATTGTACTTTTGTACCATCTCATTTCTAATCATAAAAAAAATAAAATAATTGGTAACACTTTACAATAAGGCTCCATTTGTTAACATTAGTTAACTACATTAGTTAACATGAACTAACAATTAATTAATTAATAAAAATAACACTTCTAAAACCTTTATTAATCTTATTTGATGTTAATTTTAGCATTTACTTATACATTATTCAAATCAAAGTTGTGTGTTAGTATTAGAGATGGGGTACCCAGACTCGAGTCCAATTTTCAATGAACTCGGACTTGTCACGCACTTGGGTGAATTTGTACTTGGACTTGACACAGACTTGGACATTTTGGACTTGGAAAATTTCCCGAGTACAGCCGAGTCCGGGCACTGAAGGGCACAATATAGAATTATTCAAAAACTAAACGAAACTACTTACTTGTATTGTTGCAGCGTTGAGCATTGTAGCCAATCGCAGACATGTACGTTGAGCGCGTGAACGTAAACATTTGGGGGAAAACTGGATGCGTGTCTGTATATTAGATATTTGCATGAGGTCTTAAAGTGACAACAGCCAAATAAACTTGATGCCACTTGTCATTAATGTTAATCAAACAACAAAAGACAAAGAGAAAAATCACTTAACTTCAATAGCTTTAATAAAAATCACTGTCTAATTTATACAGTGAAGTCATGTAATGATTTAATTGTACATTTGTTTATTCAATGTCTTACTTGTATACTATTGTTAAATACACCTACTGTGAAAAAAGCACTGTTTATTTAATTTGTATATTATATAGTATTATTTGTAATGTGCATCTTTGTTCTTATTTTTAAGAACATTCTTATTCATCTTCACCCACCGCTACTTTGCCCTAAATGGTCTGCCATTTTTTTTTTTCTTTTAAATTTTGTTACCTTGTAAGGCTACATTTTTAAAATAGGGAAACTTGTTTGGCTGTAATGCTCAGTCACTTGCAAAATAGTAAAACCAACATGAAAAAATCATGAATTGTGATTTTCTTGAAAAAATCGTGATATGATATTTTTGCCATATCGCCCACCCCTACAGTAGATGTTCATCAAACTTGATCATGAGAAATTGAGATCTTTTTAAATTAACACTTTTTGACCTCTTTGTTGGTCAACTGAAGTAGCAATGCAGCGATTCTATTTGTCCAATCAGTTTTAATGTACTAAATCAGCACCACTATATCTCATCAATAACATCCACTTGGTGGCATCTGTCATCAACAGGCGCATGTAACATCCGTGACCTTTGATCCAGGGTGAAACTCACCAGTTTCCTCCTCTTGTCCTGTTCTGTTGGGGGTTCCTCATCATCTGTCAGCTTTGGCTCTTCAAAATGGCTCATCAGCATGCAGCTAGAGGAGAGGCAGCCAGAGAGAGGTGTGTAAGGTTGTGAAGTGTGTGTGCAAAAAGAGCGAGCGCAAAGTAGAGAAATTACATTCATGTTACACTTCATTTCTAAAATGTGCAATTTTTTCATGTTCTCCGGCAGCTGTGTAATCTCTCACTGCATTTATGAATACTCTTTTGACACCACACTGAAGTATGTATGAAGCAGGTTGTGTATCCATCCTGTCTGGAAATGATAAAATGCCTTAGGAGGTTAACATAAGAGTATAGCACCACATCCTGAAGGCATGAAATATTTGCAACCTTTCAGCATCATTCACATTTCATGACCAGCTTACACACAACCCAAACCTATACATAAAACAAACATAATGTATACTGATCTGGCACTTCAGATATCTTTCAGTGATGATTTTACTGGGAAAAAAGTATTCATTCTGTATGATTAATAATGACAATTAATTCATATATAACTAATATTTCATTTCAATACACACACACACGTCAAAAGTTTGGAAACATTACTATTTTTAATGTTTTTGAACGAAGTCTCTTATGCTCATTAAGGCTGCATTTATTTCATAAGAAATACAGAAAAAACAATAATATTGTGAAATATTATTTAAAATTATGGCTTTCTATTTTAATATACTTTAAAATATAATTTATTTCTGTGATGCAAAGCTGGATTTTCAGCATCATTACTCCAGTCTTCAGTGTCACATGATCCTTCAGAAATCATTCTAATATGCTGATTTATTATCAATGTTGGAAACAGTTGTGCTGCTTAATATTATTTTATAACCTGTGATACTTTTTCAGGAGTCTTTGATGAATCAAAAGTTAAAAAATATCAGCATTTATTTAAAATAGAAAACTTTTGTAACAATATACACTACCGTTCAAAAGTTTTGGGTTTTGTGAATAAAATTAATACTTTTATTCAGCATGGATGTGTTAAATTGATAAAAATTAATAGTAAAAGATTTATATTGTTAGAAAAGATTTAGATTTTGAATAAATGCTGTTCTTTTTAACCTTTTATTCCTTAATGAATCCTGAAAAAAGTATCACAGGTTCCAAAAAAATATTAAGCAACACAACTGTTTTCAACATTGATAATAAGTATCAAATCAGCATATTAGAATTTCTGAAGGATCATGTGACACTGAAGACTGGTGTAATGATGCTGAAAATTCAGCTTTGCATCACAGAAATAAATTATATTTTAAAGTATATTAAAATAGAAAACCATCATTTTAAATTATAATAATATTTCACAATATTATAGTTTTTTTCTGTATTTATTATGAAATAAATGCAGCCTTAATGAGTATAAGAGACTTTAAAACATAAACATTAAAAATAGTAATGTTTCCAAACTTTTGACTGGTAGTGTATATAAAAGTTATATAGCCTGTATGTGGGTGTGATATAGCTATAAATGTGTTATTAATTGTATAGAATTACAGAATAGAATTGTTAAAACACAGTATATGTATACTTATAACAAACTACAATTTGTTATATTTACACAAACACACGTGTTTATATGTATGTAATCTATAGATTATGTATTTATGCATTATGAATATATGTGTACAAATATATTTGTGTATAGATTACACGTACACGTTATATATATATATAAAAATATAGGTGTGTACAAAATATACACGTAATATATATATGTACAAAATTTAATATATATGTGCAAAAAAACTTAAGAATAGATCACAAACTAATGTTCAAATGTTTTTGTTTGATTTTTTTTGTTATTTTTAAGAATTTAATATATATACAGTGGGTACGGAAAGTATTCAGACCCCCTTAAATTTTTCACTCTTTGTTAAATTGCAGCCATTTGCTAAAATCATTTAAGTTCGTTTTTTTTTCCTCATTAATGTACACACAGCACCCCATATTGACAGAAAAACACAGAACTGTTGACATTTTTGCAGATTTATTAAAAAAGAAAAACTAAAATATCACATGGTCCTAAGTATTCAGACCCTTTGCTGTGACACTCATACATTTAACTCAAGTGCTGTCCAATTCTTCTGATCATCCTTGAGATGGTTCTATACCTTCATTTGAGTCTAGCTGTGTTTGATTATACTGGTTGGACTTGATTAGGAAAGCCACACACCTGTCTATATAAGACCTTACAGCTCACAGTGCATGTCAGAGCAAATGAGAATCATGAGGTCAAAGGAACTGCCTGAAGAGCTCAGAGACAGAATTGTGGCAAAGTACAGATCTGGCCAAGGTTACAAAAAAATTTCTGCTGCACTTAAGCTTCCGAAGAGCACAGTGGCCTCCATAATCCTTAAATGGAAGACGTTTGGGACGACCAGAACCCTTCCTAGAGCTGGCCGTCCGGCCAAACTGAGCTACCGGGGGAGAAGAGCCTTGGTGAGAGAGGTAAAGAAGAACCCAAAGATCACTGTGGCTGAGCTCCAGAGATGTAGTCGGGAGATGGGAGAAAGTTGTAGAAAGTCAACCATCACTGCAGCCCTCCACCAGTCGGGGCATTATGGCAGAGTGGCCCGACAGAAGCCTCTCCTCAGTGCAAGACACATGAAAGCCTGCATGGAGTTTGCTAAAAAACACCTGAAGGAATCCAAGATGGTGCGAAATAAGATTCTCTGGTCTGATGAGACCAAGATAGAACTTTTTGGCCTTAATTCTAAGCGGTATGTGTGGAGAAAACCAGGCACTGCTCATCACCTGTCCAATACAGTCCCAACAGTGAAGCATGGTGGTGGCAGCATCATGCTGTGGGGGTGTTTTTCAGCTGCAGGGACAGGACAACTGGTTGCAATTGAGGAAAAGATGAATGCGGCCAAGTACAGGGATATCCTGGACAAAAACCTTCTCCAGAGTGCTCAGGACCTCAGACTGGGCCGAAGGTTTACCTTCCAACAAGACAATGACCCTAAACACACAGCTAAAATAACGAAGGAGTGGCTTCACAACAACTCTGTGAATGTTCTTGAATGGCCCAGCCAGAGCCCTGACTTAAACCCAATTGAGCATCTCTGGAGAGACCTAAAAATGGCTGTCCACCAACGTTTACCATCCAACCTGACAGAACTGGAGAGGATCTGCAAGGAGGAATGGCAGAGGATCCCCAAATCCAGGTGTGAAAAACTTGTTGCATCTTTCCCAAAAAGACTCATGGCTGTATTAGATCAAAAGGGTGCTTCTACTAAATACTGAGCAAAGGGTCTGAATACTTAGGACCATGTGATATTTCAGTTTTTCTTTTTTAATAAATCTGCAAAAATGTCAACAATTCTGTGTTTTTCTGTCAATATGGGGTGCTGTGCGTACATTAATGAGGAAAAAAAATGAACTTAAATGATTTTAGCAAATGGCTGCAATATAACAAAGAGTGAAGCATTTAAGGGGGTCTGAATACTTTCCGTACCCACTGTATATGTGTGTATAACAGTACACACACACACACACACACACACACACATTTGTGTATGTGTCTGTGTGTGTATATATAAAAAAAGAATTACAGAATAGATTAACAACACACATAGAATATGTATACTCGTAACTTAAAATACAATGTTATATCATATAATCAATAAATTATGCATATATACATTATGTACATAGTGTACATATTAGGGATGAAACGGTTCTTGGTAAAAAAAATCGAACCGTACAGTTCACTTGCACAGCGGTTCATCTCATATCTGACGACGCATACACATTTATAATATGGTTTGTAGAAAATAAATAAAACAGACAGAGTTAGGCTAATGTATGTTTTTGTCGATGGATACGCATTCTGGCTTCCCCTAAACTTTGTTCAATGCGAGTGCCGTATGCTCTATACGAGCAGTTATTTACCGTCTTGGCGAGTATCCTAGCAAGCATAGTCGGTTATGTCTTAAGTGAACTTAAACACTTGAGAAAGAACGCATGTGTTCAGTGTCAGTGTACTGATCCATGTATGTCTTAAAGAGACAGCAGCCCTTGCATTCCTGCTGTCTGAATGTGCTTTTAATGTTAATCAAACAGCAAAAGACAAGGAAATCATTCATTGCTAATGACTAAAGAGTAAATTAATAATTATTAATGATTGATCTTTATTTAATTTACACAGTGAAGATTACATGCAATGTTGTTTTACATTTTATTAGCTACTTTATTCAATTTCTGTACCTGAAAACTGAATACATGAAAAACCTGAAAAGCTTTTTTTATTTGTATCTTTGCTTTACTGTATTTATTTGTGCTGTTTGATTATTTGTTCTTATTTTCTTTATTTTTATTTGACAGTAGTCATTTTTTACCTGAACATAGCACATACCGAACCGTAAAACAGTGATACAATCCGAACCGTGAGTTATCTGAACCGTTGCACCCCTAGTACATATATTTGTGTGTATATATTACACATACACATGGAATATATATTATATATATATATACAGTGGGTACGGAAAGTATTCAGACCCCCTTAAATTTTTCACTCTTTGTTATATTGCAGCCATTTGCTAAAATCATTTAAGTTCATTTTTTTCCTCATTAATGTATACACAGTACCCCATATTGACAGAAAAACACAGAATTGTTGACATTTTTGCAGATTTATTAAAAAAGAAAAACTGAAATATCACATGGTCCGAAATATCACATGGTCCTAAGTATTCAGACCCTTTGCTGTGACACTCATATATTTAACTCAGGTGCTGTCCAATTCTTCTGATCATCCTTCAGATGGTTCTATACCTTCATTCGAGTCCAGCTGTGTTTGATTATACTGATTGGACTTGATTAGGAAAGCCACACACCTGTCTATATAAGACCTTACAGCTCACAGTGCATGTCAGAGCAAATGAGAATCATGAGGTCAAAGGAACTGCCTGAAAAGCTCAGAGACAGAATTGTGGCAAGGCACAGATCTGGCCAAGGTTACAAAAAAATTTCTGCTGCACTTAAGGTTCCTAAGAGCACAGTGGCCTCCATAATCCTTAAATGGAAGACGTTTGGGACGACCAGAACCCTTCCTAGAGCTGGCCGTCCGGCCAAACTAAGCTATCGGGGAAGAAGAGCCTTGGTGAGAGAGGTAAAGAAGAACCCAAAGATCACTGTGGCTGAGCTCCAGAGATGCAGTCGGGAGATGGGAGAAAGTTGTAGAAAGTCAACCATCATTGCAGCCCTCCACCAGTCAGGACTTTATGGCAGAGTGGCCCGACGGAAGCCTCTCCTCAGTGTAAGACACATGAAAGCCCGCATGGAGTTTGCTAAAAAAAAAAAAACACCTGAAGGACTCCAAGATGGTGAGAAATAAGATTCTCTGGTCTGATGAGACCAAGATAGAACTTTTTGGCCTTAATTCTAAGCGGTATGTGTGGAGAAAACCAGGCACTGCTCATCACCTGTCCAATACAGTCCCAACAGTGAAGCATGGTGGCGGCAGCAGCATCATGCTGTGGGGGTGTTTTTCAGCTGCAGGGACAGGACGACTGGTTGCAATTGAGGGAAAGATGAATGTACAGGGATATCCTGGACGAAAACCTTCTCCAGAGTGCTCAGGACCTCAGACTGGGCCGAAGGTTTACCTTCCAACAAGACAATGACCCTAAGCACACAGCTAAAATAACGAAGGAGTGGCTTCACAACAACTCTGTGACTGTTCTTGAATGGCCCAGCCAGAGCCCTGACTTAAACCCAATTGAGCATCTCTGGAGAGACCTGAAAATGGCTGTACACCAGCGTTTACCATCCAACCTGACAGAACTGGAGAGGATCTGCAAGGAGGAATGGCAGAGGATCCCCAAATCCAGGTGTGAAAAACTTGTTGCATCTTTCCCAAAAAGACTCATGCCCGTATTAGATCAAAAGGGTGCTTCTACTAAATACTGAGCAAAGGGTCTGAATACTTAGGACCATGTGAGATTTCAGTTTTTCTTTTTTAATAAATCTGCAAAAATGTCAACAATTCTGTGTTTTTCTGTCAATATGGGGTGCTGTGTGTACATTAATGAGGAAAAAAAATGAACTTAAATGATTTTAGCAAATGGCTGCAATATAACAAAGAGTGAAAAATTTAAGGGGGTCTGAATACTTTCCGTAACTGTATATATACTGTGTCTGTGATTTTTAATATTTATATATAATATATTTTGCAATAAATATAATATAGAATTTTCAAAATTTTATTTGTAAAATAAAAACTTAAGTATTAAAATGTAAATACATACCTATATTTATATAACATTTGTATAACGTTACATGGAGGCATGTTTAAATAATTTTTTAGGGTTTGATACTACAGTATATAATCTAACAAATACAAACATTGTGACACACATCACCATCACTTCTCCTACTGTTGAGTATTTGTTTCATGAAACACCCTGCCATAGCAGCGTGTGCCCTTGTCCACCATTTTCCAGGTCATTAGGCAGACAAAATGCCTCTGTGGAGAAGTGTCATCAAAAAGAGAGAATCAAACTTACTCTTTGAAGGTAGCCGTCTCAGGGTCTTCCGTCATAACATCATGCAGCGCCTCCACGCTGATGTTAATGATACCGCAGAACTTGTCCTGGATCACGCTGAAAAATGATTGCAGTGGGAAACATTATTCAGAGAATGAACACAACAATCCATCATTCAGAGAAACGTGAACAATGACACCACTGTGACAGAAAGATGTTTTAGAGTGTCTTCACAAGCCTGAGAGTAGGGATGACATGGCGGTAATTTTAGTAGTTGAAACCAAAGGGAGTGAAATTTCACAATATTCAATTCCAGTTTTAATACCACAACAGAAAGTAATACACTATTCAAAGAATTAATTTATGATGAATTTTAATTTAAATGAAAAAGTAAACTTTATCTTTATTTTTATTATTGCCACACCAAGACAGCTATTTCGAACAAGAAATGCCTATGCATGCAGGCAAATACGCATGTTAGCATTCAAAAGCAGTCACCTGTCAGTCTGACAGTGCGTGGGTATGGAGTTGATACTCCCTAGCTAAACTTTAGAAAGACTGCTATTGTTACAATTTTTTTTTTTTTTTTTTTTTTAAGTTTTAGCATTGACTTGGTTGCCATATGATAGATTTGTACTTGACTGAAATTTAATTCATTATTCACAGCTGTGGTTACCTTTCACTTTCAATGTATGTAAAAGAGCAGCTTATTCAGCTATAAATATCTCCTTTTGTGTCCCATGGAAGAAATACATTCACATAGGTATCTTAAGACAGCAGGATGACATGGCGGTAATTTTAGTAGTTGAAACCAAAGGGAGTGAAATTTCACAACATTCAATACCAGTTTTAATACCACAACAGAAAGTAATACACTATTCAACGAACTAATTTAGATAAAACATACTATATAAACAAATGAAGAAGTAAACTTTATTATCTTTATTTTTATTATTGCCACACCAAGACAGCTATTTCGAACAAGAAATGCCTTTGCATGCAGGCAAATACGCATGTTAGCATTCAAAAGCAGTCACCTGTCAGTCTGACAGTGCGTGGGTATGGAGTTGATACTCCCTAGCTAAACTTTAGAAAGACCGCTATTGTTACATTTTTTTATTTTTTTTATTTTTTAAGTTTTAGCATTGACTTGGTTGCAAAGCACCAGTACTTTCGACATCCCTACCCGTGGGTATTGAGATTTTCAGTCTGACAAAAAAAACCTTTTAGCCTGGAAATAGCTTACACTCACAAAACCTTTATGCAAGGGAACAATCATATAAGCTTAAGAGAAATACTCAGTCTGACTGACTGTTAAAATCTGAACTACACTCAAGGGATCTTAACACATTATATGAGCCAGTTATTGCCAATAAATGTGAAGATATTCATTAGATTATTAAAGCCTTAATACATTCCTTTTCACAGTCATGTGTCTGATGTATAAAAAGAATAGTTCACCCAAAAATGTCAATTCTGTCATAATTTACAACTCTCATCATGTCCTTCCAAACACATACTGTATGACTTGTTTCTGTGGAAAAAGTAGACGGACGTCTGATCTACTCTCTTCTATACACTGAAAGTGAATGGTGACCAGGAGCTGTTAAGCGCCAGTAAGAACAAAAACACAATACCAGTGCTATTTTTGTATTATTTATATACTGTTATAATTTTTGTTAATTTTTGTATTTGTTTTGTTTTTTTCCTATATTTTTTAGTTTTTAATTTGTTTCATTTTTAGTAATTTTGTGCTGTTGTAATTACTATTTTTTCCAGTTTTAGTTTTTATTTATTTATTAGAGCTATTTATTATTATTATTTTAGAGCTTCAATACATTTCAGTTACTTGCAAAGGAAACCGTTCTAATTTTAAGTTTAAGTTTATCTAAAATTTATATTTTACTTCAGCCTTATTTTAATGAACAAAATGGTTTTTAAATAGTTTTATTTAACAATAATAACCTTGATTCATTTGACTTGTGCACTATATTCCTAGTCTTCTGAAGCAATATGATAGATTTGTACTTGACTGAAATTTAATTCATTATTCACAGCTGTGGTTACCTTTTACTTTCAATGTATGTAAAAAAAGCAGCTTATTCAGCTATAAACATCTCCTTTTGTGTCCCATGGAAGAAATACATTCACATAGGTATCCTAAGACATGAGGGAGTAAATAATGACAGAATTGTCATTTCTTTCATCACTGTTATCCATGTAAGAATGAAATCATCCTACGGTCTTGACCTTCCCAGCACATTTCTCTTCTATAATGTGTGGCCAGGCCAAATTTCCTGTGTCGCCCTTTCCATCACAGCCTTCAATATAAGCCCCCAATGTCTGATAAAAATTGGTTCATTTGTCACTCAAAGATCTGGAACACGTGAGATTCCTTGACTGTCCACTCAGAACCCTGTGACGATTCTTCCACCGCCTCAGATCTGCTCACATGCAGCATTCAATGAAAAGCTAGATAAGGAAGGTCAGTTCTAAATCTCAAAAACATTGCTCGGTGAAATGAACTAGTCGATACAGTTTCTGGTGCAGCAATCACATCTCTGCTTTGGTGAAACAGAGGAAGATGATGAGGCACTGTAGCTACTAAGGGAGAGGGGCACAGCCGATATGACTTAATAACAAGAAATTTGTAAGGAATGAAAGATGTGTGGTATGAAATTACAATTTTGATACATGTGCCTCCCTATCACCCATCTGCACCTTAGTGCTGGGGAATTGAGTGATTCCTTAATCCAAAACGAGGTGTTCATGTTTTCATTAGTTTTTACTACATAAAAGTAAAATGTATTGTATACACCTCACCATTCAAAACTGATGACTAAAAAGTTTTAAATAACTCAAAATGTGTCATGCTAAGCACATATTAGAATATATGGGTACTGTTAAAAAGCCAATTACCATTTTGCCTGAATACACCCTATAAGTCAGCTACAAGCAAACCAACGCTAGCTAAATATCTACCTCAGCTACACATTTATTAAAGTTTACAGCTGTAATATTACTTTTTTCATAGTATAATACAGGGTAGGAGGCAATCTTATCTCAACCCACCAATATTAGAGCTAGCTGTGCTAGTGACCAGATGCATCATATTAAAGATTTCTTATCACCCTGCTTGGACCTGCAAAAGAGGCCTGTATAATACCTAACGACACTTAAACCAGCACTTCTGGACAATTAAACTTGGAGAACCCACCATTTTATTTTATGGGACAACATATCAGAAGAACTGCATTCATGTAAGGCTACTGTAAAGTCTTTAAAAAGGGATAAAATCATATATATATATATTCTCTTTTTTGTGCAATTAGTAAGGTTTCATGCCCTCAGAATTTGACCTTTACAATTAGAATAGGCCTTGTTTTAGCTACTGTGCCTTTAGGGCCATGTTTACACTAGTGCATATTCGTTTTAAACGGCATTTTAAAATTAAAACGATCCTCGTCTTACTGGCATCCACATCGTTTCAGAAACAATCTTCATCTTCTACACTACATGACCAAAAACAAGTTTAACTGCACAATGGTTGCTAAAAATGACTGCAAAGTCTTAAGTCTGTTAAGTCTCCATGTTATTGTTTACATGGTCGTCAAGGATACGCAGAGCGAACGTGGGCAGCCACACAATTGTTTTCAAAAGTCTCCATTTGGTCCGTTTATAATGAATTGCAACCCCGGCGTTTTCAAACTAAAACAGGCTCTGCAGTGTTTTTGAAAGTCTCTGTTTTCGAGGGTTGAAAACGCCGGAGTAGTGTTACCAAAAGTTATGCTTTTACTAGCGCAAACGCATTAGTGTAAACGGGGCCTAAGACTTCTATGTCAACACCCTTCTTTAATGTGAAATCAGTAACAGCATCACTGACACAATATATGCGTATTATAAGATGTTCTGCAATATGTGAAACCCTGTCAAAGAATAGAAAGAAAAAGTTGAATCTCTTTACCTGCGAAAAATTAGATTCCTCATGGTAATGCTACTTGAAATTAGTGTTAAATTAAGCACAGTCTAAATCACGTAATCCACTTGGCTCTCTTTATGAATATGTATTCCCACTGTAATCAAGCAAGCAGCATTGCTCTACACTGTCTAAATGTTCTGGCAAACTCCAACATCATTATTCCAAAGGCAGCTGGTTGAAAACACTCTGAACGGTTCTATTTGTGCATATGTATAAATGAAACCCAAAATCTGCATATCCCTCTCCCATTTTTTGGCCTGGCTGTATGCACGGAGATCATTACATCATTATCATCATCTGTTTACTCCGCGCTCTCCAAATGACTGAAGCAGAGACAAATCGGTATCGTTTCATTGCTGTCATCACCCTGGTTATACTTCATTAAGAGGTGAAATTATTTGTGACGTATTGCACCTCAGAGAAGAAACATTCAATGCCTTGGGCATTGCTGAGAGCCCACAGGTGTTTATTCAGAGAGAGTCAAAACACAGCAAATAGAATAGTAATGGCAGGATCAGAAAATGCCATTCAAAGCACCCTGAATGCCTTTGAAAATTAATATGCTGGGCCTCGTTTCATGCAAGCCTCTCGGCACAGCTAAATATCCTTTCAGAGTCAGCTTTCATAATTTTCTCTGTGCTGTTCAAGTGAGATGAGTCTAAAGAGATGAAAAAGCAACTGAATAAGGATGATTGTTGACTGGTGGAGCACAATTCCTCCACAAAATAAGTTTGTATACTGCAATATTATAGAATCACACTCATTAAAATAGTATTTTAAGGACAGAAAATTCCCAGGGTCAGAAATTAAGGTAAAATTAAAGGCAAAAATTATTTGTAATATCGAATTAGGTAAGATTTCCTAATGTTTTTGAGAAAAGTCACACCAAGGCTGCATTTATTTGATCAAATATACAGTTAAAGCATTAATATTATTACAATTTAAAATATTACAAAAATGTAATTTTTTCCTGTGATGGCAAAGCTGAATTTTTTACCAGTCAAAACTCCAGTCTTCAGTGTCACATTATCCTTCAGAAATCATTGTAATATGCTGATTTGTATATGATTATGCTTTATGTTTTTGTGAAAACCATGATACATTTATTTCAGGACTCTTTGATGAATATAAAGTTCAAAAGAATAGCATCTATTATAAACATCTTTACTGTCACTTTTGATCAATTTAATGTACCCTTGTAGAATAAAATGATCAATTATCATCATCTTCAAAAACTTTAAAATATGTAAAAATCTACAGCATAAAATATTAATGTTGATTTAAATTTATAAGCAATAATTTTCAACCTAATTATTCAGACTGAAAATGTGTTAATGAATGAAGTATTTGACATAAAATTATAACATGCAGCTTATTTTTAATTAGTTAATTAGCCCTCCAAAAATGTGTGAAAAAATGCCCCTTAACTACAGCTACACAATTACGACAAGAATTAACATCAGCATTTATTGCTCTTGAAGTGTAATCACAATTCTTAATGTTGATTAACAGAATATTAATTAAAATACCTTTCTGGATGTTTGGAGCAGTATTGAACTCATGTCTTTTGATGCGGTACCACTAAATATAATGTTGGAATAATTTGTTTATGATCAGTTAAAAATGGTAGCAGTCGTAATTGTAATCACGGTTATTTACTGAAAGACTGTGCAGTCCTACCCTGCAAAAGTAATGGCAAAGTGCATTTCTAACATCGGTTTAGATATGAGCAGAAAGCAAGATGTGGCAATAATGGAGAAAACAACATTGTGCTTCTGAGCTTCAGAGACTGAGGCTCAGAGAAATAGCTCATGGATCCAGGCGGTCTCTACAAGCGTGATAATGCATGACTATCCCACTCCCCCACAAGACTTAGGCTTAAGCCGCAAAGGGGGTCTCTCATGTACATCACAGCAAAGCCCTGAAAACTGCAGAAGGAAAACAAGGCCATGATGGAGCTGTCATTGTTGCCAGTTAATCCCACCTTTTGGTGGGAGGGAGACTGACAACGAAGGGCTTTGGTATTGATGCCATTATTGATCTCATAGAACAATGACCCGTAAGATCAATCTCAATGAAATAAGGTGACAACAGACCTGCTGCGGCACCACAATCGATTTCAGAGGCCCGAGCACAATTCCATAATACACAATTTCACAATGGGCACATATACAGACAGATACACGCATACAAAATGTGGACACATACTATAGATCGGATAAATCCAGAGTGTGAAAAATTTTGTCGATGACCGGCCGACCTTCAGAAAAGAAAGTGTTGTACAGTCCAAACATAAGCCTGCATGCAGAGACATGCTCAAGTGTTTTCATGCGGCCGGATTGAATATTTATATTGTAATGAGAAAGTGAATGAGCGTCAATCATGAATTCATGTACCATTTCTCTTCCCCTGACAGTCTGCACATGGTACGAAAGCAATATGTTAATAATGTCAATAAGTTGGTCTGGTCTTTAAAAAGGCAAGGGGTTAGCAACCTTTTTGACATGAATTTGAAATATTTCTTGCTAATCACTGTGGCACATTGCATAAAAAAAATATGTTGTGATGTCGGTGGCGAAGGATGATTGACACCATTTCCTAGAAAAAAAAATCATGCAAATTACCACCTAATTGTGTACTGCCATTGCTGTTTAATGCATTATTTGCACTGGTATTTGAATTGTGTATTGTGGAGGTAACTAAGTGCATCTCTTCCCTTAATGATGTTATTTTGAACATCAACGTCACTGCCAGGATCATGTATGCCGAGTTGAAAAGACTGAAAAGAGTCGTGACTCAAGCAGACGTGTTATTCTGCAGAAAACCTTATTTAAAACATTAATCATTCATAGTAACATCTAATTTATGAGAAAAAATATTTTTGAGAGCAAAAAGAAACAACAATAATAATAGTTGTGTGGAGGGGTGATACATCTCACTTAAAATTAAGACAAGGTTTCTAAAACCAACAAAAAATATTTTTTTATGACCATATTCCACTGTTGCTCTGAAACTTGGGATGATTTTGCTATTGTACCTTTATGACTAAAGGTGCGTCACTTTAGCAAAATTTCTATTAAAAATGCGTGACCAAAATTTTTTTTTATCTAAAGTCAATATAGTGTAGCTATGTAAATAGCACTGCTCACACAAAGTCATTTTCGAACCAAGCTGTTTTTTGTTGGTCAACGCGCTGAATCTGCTTGAAAAAATTCCACCCATTGCGAAATCTGTGTGGCCGAATCTTCCACCTTCACAAGAAAATTCCCATTTGTGCGGAATGCAAAAATTCAGTGCGCATCGGTAAATGTGGCTGCACTTTAATACGTAAATTCCCTCAGTTATTGGTGAACAACAACTACAACCTACCATGATATCTGAGATTACGTGCACATCTGTGGAAACTTAAAAAAAACAAAACAAAGTTTATGTAATAGTCAAATTGCAGATGAAGAAGTACTCTACTCTTTGAATTCGCAAATCAAGGGAAATTACTGTTACCATCAGCAGTGACCTCCCATTCCCATGAAGCATTGCTAATGATACAAATCAAGTCTATCTACTATGGAAGCTTGTTTCTGCCACTGAATAAAAAATAAAAAAGGTTTCTTTTTTCGACTTTTTATCTCACAGTTCTTACTTTTTCCTCACAATTACGAGTTTATATCCCGCAATTCATATTTAATAACTTGCAATTGTTTGTTTGGGATATAAACTCGTAATTGCCAGAGTTAAAGTCAGAATTGCAAGTTTTTTCCTCAGTCTTTTTCAGACTTTTTTTCTCGCAATTATGACTTTTTCTCACAATTGCAAGCCAATGGCCAATTTTTTCCCCCTCAGAATTGGACTTTATAACTCACAACTGTGACTTTATATCACGCAATTCTGAAAAAAAAGTCAGAATTGTGAGAGAAAAGGTCGCAATTACATTTTTTTTTTTTTTTTTACATTTTTTCTTCAGTGGCACAAACAAGCTTCCATAATCTACACTTTCAAACAACTTATATCCTTTCACATATTGTTATTTTTTGCAACAAAACTTATATTTTATACTTATAATCAATGACTAAAAGCCAACAGTTTTATACTGCACCACTGTTTCTGATTCATTCATTTGCAAAGCATTATGGAATGAGTAGTTCATTCCCTCATAAAGATATTTAGTACATTAGACTTAGAGAAAAATACAAAGGAACAAATCTAAATGTACTGATTCTCAAATACTTCTGTGCTTCAAATCAAAGCTTGTAATGTGTTTCTTCACAGAGGTAGATAGTTAGGTTCATGATCACTGTTGCCCTCCATACTTGCATTATTTATACTGGTTGCATATGGGACGAAGTAAGCTGCTTAACTTTGAATGGTTGCTGCCAAGTTGCTGGGTGGTCATTTGTTTGGCTCATTCCATTTCTTGGTCTATTACATCAGCAGTAAAAAATATTGAACTGTGAGGCATGGGAATGTAAATTACTTGTAATATTACAGGCAAAATGACAGACTCCCCTTTACAACACCTGACATCTCAATGTGATGCAAATGGCACCCTGAAACATAATAGCTATAACTTACAGGTTATCTCACAGTGTGACAAGTCATGATAATGGGACTATCACTGACATCCGAACTGCTGACGTAGCCAAGACCAAAAAGCCATTTCTCCCGACGAGTCACCGTTACGAAGATATTTTTTATTCGTTTGGTGTCTGAGGTGAATGTCAAATGATTTGTATAAATGTTATCACTTGTACAGCTTGCTGATGACATCTACTATATAAGCTTCAGACATTTACATGCAAATGTGATAGGGTTATCCTGCAGTGTTTATAAGATGACGAACCTGTTGTCAGACGGTAAAAGCGACAGGAGTGCCAGGGCAGAGAGCTTTCTCCTCTCAGGCTGGGTGATATTGTCCATGCGGTCCACCCACATCTCAATCATACTCCCCAAGAGCTGGTCTGCCTGGAAAGCAGAGATCGCCATGATAAACAATCTCGTTCACATAATTCCTATTTATAATTTAGCTGTGCACAGGTAAGCGAGGCACACTAGGAACAAGATTAATATACCCTTCATAAGATAAGAGGAAAACATTAGGGTACGTCGAGCAGCCTGACAGGCCGAATATATAAACACCTCCGTCTTTGAAGTTGTTGGCTGATACTGTAAATAATAAAAGGGTCTCTGCAGGAAAGATATTTCTGGGATTGAAGAAATTAAGGAGAATACTGATATATGCTGAGACTACAATAGTGCAAATAAGTTCAATTATTCAGCGGAGAGATACGGCCCAGGGTTGAAAGGGAATGATTCTGTGTGGGCGGCTCAGCAAAGCATCTGGGTCCACTGGGACCAAATTACAGTAAGATAAGCTCCCACAAACACAACTAAATATATGCTTGTGTAAAGAAAGAAAACTAGGCCAAGCTTGAGAATTTTTTGTTTGTTGGTTGAATTTTTTTTTTTTTTTTTTTTTTTTGCTTTAGTCTATTTGACCTTGGCATAAAGGTAAGAAGTGCATAAAGGTAAGAAGTGCAAAGGAAGTACTGGGGACCCACACATTTGAGGCATGTGAGCTTGAGTTCTTAGATTTAGAATCACAACACTAATTAGTTAGGCAACGATACTGAATTTCTGGTTGATAGACAAATATGTTTTTATAGCTATTATTGTAAAAGTATGCCAAGCCCTGTATATATATCGGTATTAAAGTCACGGTTCGTAACAGGTTCGATACAGCAGGGGGAGAATACTAAACATACAAAACTTTATTTTTTCTTCTTTTTTTATTAAACAGTGGTTTATTGAACAAATTGAGTCTCTTTAAATAAAGTCAATTATAATTAACATTATCTTAAGGATAAAACAAAATCTATACAGCTAATGCTGTAACCTATATACAGGGAGCCCTTTCTTGCACATTACTATAATTTTTAAAAGGTTACAACTAACAACAAAGCCCAAACTATTAAATTCAGTTGCTATTTATTTTTAGATATAATAAAAAAAAAAAAAAAAACATTTTTGAAATAATCATTTAGGCAGCTACTGTCATATCTTGTTTTCAGGACAAATGTATTTAAAAATATATTAAATAAATACATTACTAACAGGTAAATATAATGAATATAAGCTAATATAGTGCATATATTTAGTGAAATGCTCCCCTCTAGAGTTAATTTCTCTAGTGGACACTAAATAACTTGCCTAAGGTAAATGTAATGCTACGTGAGATAGACTCAAGCTGTTTTATTGATGTCTTTCTGTGGTTGAAACACTGGTTGAGAGATTGCATGTAAATATCTATGCATAGATTGTTCTTCTTCTGCACTTTTTCCTGCTGTGACAGTTCGCAAACATCATTGCATTACCACACACTCCCCCTTCTGGATTGGAGTGTGGATAACCTGTGACTGACTGTATTCGTTGTCTGACTGTATGCACTGAACCATGACGTCCGTATTGTGACGTTTGGGATGAATACATGTACTGTTACTTGAAATTAAATAAACATGAACTAAAATAAAATAAAATGTTAAATAAAAATGTACTTCATTTTATTTCAGCTAGTTGCCAAGAAAACATTTCTCATTTTTGTTTTCACTTTAGTTAAAACACTAAAACCGAACTGAAAATAATAAAAACTATATAGTCGTATTTAAATAAATAATAAGAATAATAATAATAAAAAATAAAAATAAATTATATATTTCAATTATATACCTAGCTAAGTGAACAGATGTTTTGCATCAGAACTATCCATTTTAAAATTCACTGCTCTATCAGGCAAGCAAATTCTGGTGGCCTGGAAGTCATCCTCACCTCCTGGTTGAATTCCACAGCCATCTGAGTGAGAAGTGATGTGAAAAAGCCTGAATTCTGCAGGAGAATCCGACCCATCACCCCCAGGTATGTAGACATAACCACAGGATACCTCTGCAGTCAAACACACAAGAATGTGCAAACATTGAAAACGGAAAACCGTAGAGTTTCACTGAAATTAGGTTAGTGCAATAGGAATACTGTAATAGAATTTACTGTGTTCCAACTCACTTCGCCTTCGACAATCCCCTGTAACACGGCTGGCAGAAGAGGCTGAAACATATGGGAGCCCAATACAGGACTTACTTTGATGGCAATTTCAACAACCTGCAAGAGGCAAAGTGAAAGAGAATTAATTAATAATTTCAGAAAATCTACCACAAAAACTGAAAATGGGCACGAGTAGAAATGGAAAGTTTAATAGTCTAAAATCTTAATAGCCTAAAAGTACTTAAGAAGTTACACAATAGATGGAAATCAAATAGTTTAAACATTTGAGGATTGCAGTTGTTGGAAGAGATGATAAATAGTGGCTGTGAATCTAATAAATCTTTAAATCCCTCGGTTAGATGTTCCACTGTTTATGAACAGTGAAATCATAACCCTCATACTGTATTATGTTTTTCTTTAATGACATAAAAAAAAAAAAAACGTTTTCTCCACATGGCTTGGGTAAAATTTTTTATTCAATATAATATTATTCAATATAATATTATGCGATATATAAATATATGTTATAAACAAACAGAAACCTATTTTTTTATTGGTATTTTAATAATGTATAGAGCAATTAAAGGTGGGGTAAGTAGTTTTCCAAAGAACGCTGTTGGACATTGTTGATATTTGAAATCAACCCAAACAAACCCACCTCTCTTTTCATTGCTCCGCCTCCAAAACTCACCCTCCAATCCTAATCACCCTGCTTCCCCCTGCTGGTCTCGAACCCCAGCCCATTCGCTGCTGACAGGCGAGGCGAGAGCACTGACAATGATGCTAAACACCGCATTCTCTAGCGGTCGTCAGTGTGCAATGGTTTACCTGCACAACTCTCACTATCTGGCCACACACGCAATACAAGAGTGAATGTCTGTTTATCACAGCTGACGCGCAACAAAATGTTTCACGAAAAATAAAGCGCAGGTGATGAACGAACGACCAACAGTGTTCATTGTTGGTCGGCAACAGCACAGCAGCTCCAGACAATCAATGACACTAAAACCCAGTGTTACTCACGTGTGAAGCGGATTCAAAGCAGCCTCCGCGTCTGTTTTCAGGCTCTCTCCAGTGCTGGGAAGCTTTTCTAATATTAATGCTGGTCCTAAAGTGCTTGCCCAGTAATAAACCCTTCATTCTAGTGATATTCTTTTGAGCTCTTTTGTACTGTCTCTCATCTCTCTTTCTGCAGTTTTTTTCCCCCCAAATCTCCCTCTTGCTCGTTCTGTCTCCTCGACCGTCATACACCCCCTAATGCTGACTGGTTACACATTTGTTGTTGGTGTCGGCCAGACTAACTTCCAAACAGTGTTTTTGAATAACTACATACCCCACCTTGTTTTTATAAGCAAATTTTAAAATTAGTGCACATGGCGATTTCTGTGAACATTTTTGAGTGATTTGATTCATTCAAATGGAAATAAATCAATGTAATTTTTTTTAGATCCAAAAAATAATTTTATTTGCAGTACTAAGGTCTCGAAACATAAAAAGAAGTCATATGCCTTGTTCAAGGGCACAATGGTGGTAGTTCAGGTCTCGTTCCTTGCAGAAATCAAACCACAGGGACTCTATTAATATTTCTGAGCACCATCATACTCATGAATCGAGAAGGCTGGAACAAGCATACTGGCATGGCCTTTAGATAACATAATGGCCAAATAAAAAGTACATTAAATTACTGTGAAATTTACAACCATGATTAATATTACATCACCAGCAAAACCAGATCGAAGCCCTGCTGCACACTTCTGACCTTGAAGACAACCAACTAATTTTCAATAATTTCAAACTGCATAGTCGCTCTGAAAGAGATGAAGAGAAGCTTGTAATTGTGTGAATTCTGTTGTCAGACTATGTATTGGCTTGAGAAGGGATCTTGGCAGCCCGAGGCCATTACCCTCCTATTCCACCCTCACTTTGACAGCATGCAGGATGAACCGCTCCCTCAAGGTACGCTACGGTTTCCATTTTTCTTCTTCAAGCTGCTGGTGCACAAACAGCTTGGCACATAGGGCAGAACTTTACTTAACACACTACAGAGGGTAATCTAAAAACAATGTGTATAAACTAATGTGTCTGATGTGTCTGGATTACAGCCACGATGGACCAGAAAGCTTGAGCTGGCAAAGCCTTTCCACACCGAGAGAATTACGCCACTTTTGAGGTTCACTTACATTTAGTCATCTTGACATCTATTATTTCATCAAAAGATCATCAAAGATCATAAGAAAATATCTTGATCAGGGTTTCATACATATTTAATACTATTGAGCTGTTTTCTATTGTTGAATTCTTTTGATATATATTGTTTAATTCTATTGTTGAATTATTTTTATATACCGATCAGGCATAACATTATGACCACTGAAAGGTGAAGTGAATAACACTGATTTTCTCTTCATCATGCCACCTGTTAGTAGGTGGGATATATTAGGCAGCAAGTGAACATTTTGTCCTAAAAGCTGATGTGTTAGAAGCAGGAAAAATGGGCAAGCGTAAGAATTTGAGCGAGTTTGAAAAGGGCCGAATAGTGATGGCTAGACGACTGGGTCAGAGCATCTCCAAAACTGCAGCTCTTGTGGTGAACCGGCGACAGGGTCATGGGCGGCCAAGGCTCATTGATACACGTGGGGAGTGGAGGCTGGCCTATGTGGTCCGATCCAACAGACAAGCTACTGTAGCTCAAATTGCTCAAGAAGTTAATGCTGGTTTTGATAGAAAGGTGTCAGAATACACAGCGCATCACAGTTTGTTGCGTATGGGGCTGCATAGCCGCAGACCAGTCAGGGTGCCCATACTGACCCCTGTCCACCGCCAAAAGTGCCAACAGCGGGTATGTGAGCATCAGAATGGAAGAAGGTTGCCTGGTCTGAGGAATCATGTTTTCTTTTACATCATGTGGATGGCCGGGTGCGTATGCAACGCTTACCCGGGGAACTCATGGCACTAGGATGCACTATAGGAAGAAGGCAAGGTAGTGTGATGCTTTGGGCAATGTTCTGCTGGGAAATCTTGGGTCCTGCCATCCACGTGAATGTTACTTTGACACCTAAGCATTGTTGCAGACCATGTACAACCCTTTCATGGAAACCTGGTAGCTGTGGCCTCTTTCAGCCCTGCCACAAAGCAAAAATGGTTCAGGAATGGTTTGAGGAGCACAACAACGAGTTTGAGGTGTTGACTTGGCCTCCAAATTCTCCAGATCTCAATCCAATTGAGCATCTGTGGGATGTGCTGAACAAACAAGTCCGATCCATGGAGGCCCCACCTTGCAACCTACAGGACTTAAAGGATTTTTAAAGGACTTGCCACAAACACTCTGAGTGCAACACAGTTTTATGATTTCAAAAAGCAATGAGCGAAAATAAAATCTAAATCTTCACTGTGGTGTCAGTTCCGTTTCGTTTTTAAGACCCTTGCAATGTGGATTTAAGATTTATTTTTACATTAATATGTTTAAGACCTTTTAAGACTTCAAGTAAACACAGACACCCTGTAAAAAATAAAAAAAGAGGGATAAGTCAAATTGATTTCTTGTGGTAATAAATTTCATGCTACAAATGTTGAACTCTTGAACTCTCAACCAACATTCCTTTACATTCCATCATATAGAAATGCACTAACCACATCGGTTCTGCTAAAAGCATCTGTAAGAATGTTTCTCAAAGGAATGATCTGGGCACTGACAGTACGAAAGCTGGTGGTCAGTGTGTGTGAGCATCCAAGGACACCCCTACGGGCTGCCACTTGTACTTGGCTCCAGCTGCACAGTTTGCTCTTCAAATCAATCACAAACTACCACATGTTTCCCTGCGGACGTCCTGGCCAGGGCGGATAGGAGGCCAAAAACATTTTCCTAAACCTCACTGAAATCATTCAAACTAGCCTGACATGCAGTCCTAGTTTCATGCAAGTTTCCTTAAAGGGACAGTTTATTTTCATTTACTCACTCATGTTGTTTTAAACCTTGTGCACCATTTTACAAGTCTTCTGAAGTCATTCGCACCGAATTTACACTACTGTTAATTTTGATCAATTTATTGAATAAAAATGTCAGTAAAGACTTTCACATTAATTGTCACAAACAACTTTATTTCTTCCTTCATTTTATTTTCATTATAACATCCAAATTTTTATGGTGATTTTGTGTCAGTTTTGAAGCTTGAAAGCTTCAGATCTCATTAACTGTAATTGAATAGAAAAGTTCAGCACAGATTTTGTCCTTTTTATCCCACAAACAGAAAAATCTGTAACAACATGAGAGTGAATAAATGATGACAGACTTTTAATTTTTAGTTGAACTATCCTTTCAAGCCTGACAAATCCTATCCACATGGTGAGCAACATCTCTGTCTGATTTTTGAGTACTCTTTACATAAGTGCCTTAAAATTAGTTCCTCTTGAAAAAGGTGATTTCTGTCATGAAATTACATGAACCGTATAGTCCTTGAATCGTGAACACCATCAGAGACTGCCTGTCATGTCTCATTGTCCTTTAGCCTTTGACTTAAATGACATCTCTTTAAACAAATTTTACTGAGATGATGGCCCCTTGTTTCTGTGTTAATTAAAAACATCAATAAAGTGAAAGCAGCCAGATACTGCTGATATAAATGAACAGTTAATTAGAGAGTTACAAAGCTCTTGTCCATCGACCCAATGATTTACGTACCAAACATGCTACCTGTGGTGTAAGAAGGCAAGGAACCCTCTGTGAGGTTAATTGAATGGCTTCCCACACGTCTGAGACTTTCACTGCCTACACAGATGCTTTAATGCATTCAGAAAAGTTCCCATGTAGAGAAGCAAACGGAGGGGTGCAAGTATAAAAGGTTGTCTGATGTGTAATCATTAAATGTTAACAGATCAACCATTAAGAGAACAATTAGTTATTTACTGTATTGTAAAACTGTATTTTAATTGTTCAAAAAAAAAGAAAAAAAAAAAAGAAAAGAAAAGAAAGAAAGAGAGAAAGATATTAAGCAGAATGTTCATGCTGCTCTTTTCCATACAACAAAACTGGATGGTAATTTATATTTTCAAGATTCAAAGTATTTGATATGACTTGTGCACTATATTACAAGTCTTCTAAAGTCATTCGCTATATTTGAGTGAGAAACATACTGAATTTACACCACCAATCAAAAGTTCAGTAAGATTTTTTACTAAATAAAAAAGACATTTGTTACAAAGATTTCAATTTCAAATAAATACTGTTCTTTTGAACCTATTTATCAAAGAATTCTGACACAGTTTCCACATAAATATTACATAGCACATTTATATAACATTGATAATAATCAGAAATGTTTTCTGAGTAC
Source organism: Elopichthys bambusa (assembly GCA_037101425.1). Taxonomy (NCBI): domain Eukaryota; kingdom Metazoa; phylum Chordata; class Actinopteri; order Cypriniformes; family Xenocyprididae; genus Elopichthys; species Elopichthys bambusa. The sequence goes on from CM074446.1 coordinate 18,344,254, forward strand.
CAAATCAACAAAAAAGCTAAAAACTCTGCTTTGAAAATACAGGAATAAATTACATTTTACAATACATTAATATAGAAAACAGTTATTTTAAATGGTAGTATTTCACAATATTCACAATATATTTCACAATTTGTGGAGCTCTACATCACCATCTAACTTTCGGAGTGTGGAAAAGAGTAGCTTGTTTTAAGTTTCACGGTGGAAAGAATATAAAATGGAACCACACGGGGGAAAGTAAAAGATGCTAAACTATTCATTGGAGAATCAGGCAACTCTGCTTTTAATATGTAAAGACTGTAAATTTAGTTTTTTAGTTGTTGTTGTTGCCATCGTAAAAGATAAAAAATAAGACATGAGGACAAAAGGACCACCATAATTGGTTCTGAGAGGATAATATACAGAGATTCAGTAACAATCAATGGAAACAATTTGAGAATGCTGTGGATTTCCCCTCCAGCATACCCTGCTTGTTATTTTCAACAGACGCCTTGTACACAACAGATTCCCACCATCAAAAGGCATAAAACGAGGCTTTCTATCAAACTGCCAAAAATATACATGTATGTCTCAGATAACCTTGGGCTCGTTTCTTCCAATTAAAGTTGCCTTCACTCTAGTGGAAAGATGCTGCCTGTTGGCACAATGTAAGACACAGTGCGCATAGACACATTTGCTCACACCTGCGTTCTATGCTACTTAGGATCCACAGAGAAAAATGATTAAAGTTAATTAGAAAAGTTTCACAGTATGCCCTAAAGAGATGACAGAACAACAATGCCATTACAATGCAAAACTAACATAAACACAAATATCCAAAACCTTTGGTAAAGTCTATTTTTCTTAGCACTCCAGCTCTTCCTGTGGGGGCGTGGAGCACGTTTTTATGCTCCAAATTGGCTTGGGGTCTCCGATGAGCATCTGCTAACCTATGAAGGAGCAGCTGGAGGCCAAAACGAAAAGCTTTATCTGTAATGGCAGCATCCTGGCAGCCACTCTGCAGCGATCTGTCCCTCCGCCTCCAGAGAGGACCGGCACTGCAGTGCAGACAAGAAGCTCACTTTGAAGCCCACATCAGACAGGCTTCTGCCGTATGACCCCAGTAAGATAATCATCTGTGCTACAAGGTCCAATTGGTCACATTGATAAATGAATTAATTAAAATGGTTGAAAATAAATTAATAAAATATTGGGGTCCTGCAAATAGCACTTTCATATTTTCTTCAAAGTAGAAATCTATCCCAAGTGTTGGTGTAGAAACGAGAAGTGTTTGAAAAACAGAGGGTGGTGTCACACAGCGTGCCTCTTCTGTCAGATCTAAGAGATGAGTGCATAAGGTAAAGCAAGCAAAGTTGAGATGGGCTTCAAGAAAAGAAAAAAGAAAAAGCTGAGCTGAGCTGACTGTGGTGTACTCAAACCAAAATGACAGAGTTGAGGAATGGGTTTTCTAGTCATTACTCTGCAGCAGTGCCAGGGCACATCATTTCACAACAGAGCGTCAAGAAGACAAGCACAAAAGAGCCTTGTGGGGAAGGATGGATCAAGATGTTTGCAAAAGAGTGTTAGGGATTGAGTCGTACCTTCAAAACCTGGACTTGCCCTTCTGTGGTAATGTCTCTCAGAAGTTCACAGAAAGATCTGCAAAGAGCTTCAGCATAGTTCTAAAGAGAGATAGAGAGAGAGAGACGACCAGAGTGTAAAAACAGGGCACAATCATTCCTGTTATGAAGTACATCATATATGTCTTAATCTACTGGGGAAAAAAAGGTTTTTGACATGTAATTAAAAAAGATGAAAAACTTTTTATTTTTATTTTTATCACATTATCACAAATAAGTAGGGGTGTGACGAGATCTTGCGATATTAAAATACGACAAGATTTCTTGTCGAGGAGAAAAGCTGTCTCGTGATATCGCCATGACTGAACGTAAGGGTGAAATTAGCATAGAATATGCCACCGCTAAGTTTACATTTCATTACAGTGCCCACTGCAGCACCACCCCCAGTGTCGTTTAACTTTTTTAAAATAAAAAATCAGTTGGATAACAGTCGCTTCAATTGCAAATTATTGTAAACAGTGCAGCGATCACATGATGAGAGTAAGGCGAGATGACTGACAAGACTATGGCGGAGGATTCGTTGCACAACAGAGACTAAGCTTTTGACAAATGTCTTATCTTGTAGAATGCATGATCAGCACCGCTGCTCTATATACACAGAGTATGTGCGATTGCGAATTAAAACGCAAGCTACATACAATAGCCTGTCTCCCAATATCAAACCTATCTTAGGCTGGGCTGTGTAGTTGTAACCACCTCTTAGCTCTGGTCTCTGTTTGCACTTTGTATATTGAAAGAGTATTTGATTATGGTTGCACTTAATAAGACTAAAAAAAAAAAAACTTGTTTTTATTTCTGTGTTCAATTTGTGGAAAAGAGTTCAATTAGTAGGTCACACAGCCTCAATCAGAAATTCTGGTAGGTCTGAAGAGACTCATCTGAAATCATACAGGAGAGAAGCCAGTCAGTTGAGTTTGTGGCAAAACCTTTTACAGTACTTGTACTGTATATTGTTGTCTTTCAATGCATATAGTGTCTCGTCACAACCCTACAGTCAAGTGAACAAATGGATGAACACATTTTAAATGGTTTTTCTACTTTAGTTTGAGAGACTTTTGCCATTTTTTGCAATCAACTTCTATTTTATGAGAAATATTTTAGATGTTTTATCATTTTTCTATTATCCAATTATAAGTTTCCCCAACATAACATCTTGGGAATATTGTTTTAATTTTTGATCAATTGATTGTCCTCAAATTCACTTTTATCCCTGTTAATCTGTTGTGTTAATTTAATTAAAACAAGCAGTTTATTAGACAAATAACATCATCCTCCAGAAAGCAAACTTTTTTGATGGGAAAGGGACAACATAAACTTCATTACGTATTAGCAATGGGTTTAATGAATTCTGAGATGTTCTGTGGTGTTAGTCTGACATTTTTATTTAAATAATGGTTTTGTTCAAATATTATATCCCGTTAGATGTTATAAAATGAAAAACTGGTGTAATGTTAATTTTTAAAACCAGAAAAATTGCTTTTTGATTACATCATGTTACAGATCCTGCTTGTTTACTCATTATATAACTTAGTTAGAATTTATATATTGCCAAAGTTTGAAAGTTGTTTAGAAACATATTCTTATTTTTTTGTTACAGAGCTTAAACCATCCTGCAAACAGGAATGATCCTGTAGAAGTCACTGATCATACACAGTATTTCAAACTGAAACATCACATACACTAGTCTTTAGATTTGTGCCACATTCATGTTTTGAGAAAGTGCAAATAAGGTTACATTCACAGTAATTTCCATTTTCTTTGAATTTCCTCTTATTTGAAGTCGTTTTTATGCCTACCTGTAAGAAATCTGTAGCAGAGAGATAAATGTAGGCATTGATGATCTGAAAGCACGTGCGCACATTCTCCGAGCTCAGTTCTGAAATAGAGAAACAAAATAAGAATGATACCAGGGTGAAGCAATATCACAGAACAATATATCGGAGAGAACAGTTGGGAGAGAACATGAAAACCAGCAGTGAGGGAGACAGAAGCGGTGTGTGGAAAGACGGGAAAAGGGTTACATTTCATATAGCAAAACAGCAGTCTGGAGCACAGACAAGACAACTTCAAAACACTGCAACTCTGACTCATCGAGAACTCACACTCCTGGAGATAGAAGACAACAGGAAATAACTGCAGTGGCAGACATTACCTTCGTGTATTTGAACCTTTGCCAAAATAACCGGTTAATTTAAGTGGGTTTAACACACATGGGCAAATAAATAAATAAAAAGGGACAAGCCAAAAATGGCCAAATATTTAGTGGCCTTTTAATGGTCTTAATCATTTTAAACACAAATCACTGGTCAGGAAATTAGCAAGAATTGCACAAATACTGTAGATAAAGTAACTTTGCATGGGATAGCCTTGCAGACAGCTTTTTACAGGAAGAAGATTTAGTGTTGCTCCACTCAAAGTTAATGGCTTCAGACAGTTCATTAATAGTTGAGTTCGCTTGAGTTTAATGTGAGACCAAATATTCACTACAGGGTTCAAATCTGGACTCTGACCAGGCCAAAACATGAGCCTGATGGACATGTTCTGAAGCCACTTCTTGGTTGTCTTTGAAATTTGGGCCAGAACATTGTCTTGTTGAAAAATAACATCTGTTTATTCCTCTTTAGATAACAACTTTTCATTTGTGGGAAGCAAGCCATTCTGTAATGTTCTCCTTTTCTCCAAAGCATTAAATGACTTTTAACAGTGACGTACCTCACCAATACCGGGAGCTAAAAAGGCTCCCCACACAATGACACCACTTCCTACATGCCTCACTGGGGTAGAGATGCATTTATTAATATATTTCTCACCAGATTTTTAAAGACACTGCTCTGGAGCATCACTATGAAACTCATGTTCATCACTCCACACAACTCTGCTGAACCACTGTAAATCAAACTTCCCATATTTTGCCAAAAACTTTATTCTGTCTTCGTTGTTTTTCTGAGACAGCAATTGCTTTTTAGGTAGTGCATTTGCTTAAATGTTGTTAATTTTTTTTCTCTCTCTCTCTCTCTCTCTCTCTCTCATATATATATATATATATATATGAAAAAAAGTTAAACAGTTAATTATGCGTGTACAAAATGTTGTTAGATGGAATCTAGATGCATTTATTGAACCTAAATTTGTTTAATTATTTTTTTTTTAAAAAAATTACTTTAAAAAACTATTAACATCTAAAGCAACTTTGTGTTGTCTGTTTATAGTCTTCACCAAAATATTGTGATGTCTTGAATGAATTTTATGGAGACTTTTCTCAACTATTATCAATATAAGTAATTAATTTTGATTAGCCCTTGCTCAAATTTCTCTATTTTCCCTTTGGAGTGCTAGTGAAGCACATAAATCAAGGTTACACTACACTAAGCTTAAAGTAAAGAGATAATCACACAGCGATTACAGCAATAATTATATCAATACACATTGGCAGAACAATGAACAAGCCACTCATCTACTGCTTATCTTGCTATTTATTGCTACAGTTGCTATGGAATCCAATAATCACCTTGACGCAGTATTTTCAACTATATGCTGTGGCTGATCTTATTGAGCTTGACTTAAACGGTGGCCTTTATCCTGTTAAACATAACTAATATCTTTTCACATAATTTTCAGTTGGTTACTGTGAAAATCAGGACACCACGAAGGCCAACTGTCCCAGCTTCCCTTTGCAGATGACCTTGCACAAAGCCATGGTGACCTCAGCTGAAAAAAATGGTGCAAAATGTCTCAAAGGCTGAACAGGATTTGGGGTGAATTCCAAGGTCTTTAGGATGGGGTGACCCTTATATTGTTAACAGTAATGAGAGATGGCAGAATCACGGCTTCAACTGTGCCTGGAACCGCAGCGTGTTTTGTACTTTTCTAAGGTCAAGAGGGTCTCCGTTCTGCACAACCTCTCGGTGACACACAAAGCACACTACTGCCATCCTCATCTGATGATCTGAGGATAAAATTGCTTTTCTGAGCTGGTTAGGTTCAAATGCAACATCACAAGCCCCTTCAACAGCAGGATAAACAGAAAAATACACAAATCGGCAGTGAAAATCCAGTGCTATTATGAGGGAATCCATCCATCCATCCATCCGTACAGACATATAAACACACGCATATATATGTGTGACCACACACACATATACCGACAATGTTCAGATAAACCAGCTGGTTTCTCTGAAATGGGATTTGTTCAACAGTGTCGAGTGGTCCATTTCCTGTACAAGAGCACTTTATGCTTCCTCTTCATACCGCACTTCATACCGCAATCATGAGAATGCTGTCCGCAGACTGCTTGGAGTTCAAATCATTTGAATAAAATTTAAATCATTCCCATTTTACAATAAATAAATGAAATACTTTCTGAAGCTTCCCCTTGCCGTGATTCGCAGACGTCTAACGATGATGAGGTAACAAAACAATTTAATTTCTACCATCTCGTCTAGTCCATGAATATTGATGTCATCAGTTAACTGGCAGCTCTGCTCAGCCACTAGAGCACAGTAACAAGTATGTCATGAGCACTGTTATTACACAGACACATAAAATGAGCTGAAGAACAGAAGAAAAGATGAAGGAGGAAAAAAAAAAAAAAAAAAAAAAAAAACTTGAATCTGCAACAGGGCGCATACTTATAATCGTGCTTTTTCACAATTAGTCAGCAGTTATTTTTCAGACTATGGGTAAACAAATCGGATTTAATGTATGTACCGGTACAATGAATATAAGTGGAGTGAATGACGCTGTGGTTTCCGTTAAAGTGACGTCAATAAAGCCATAGCTGATTAGGGCTGCAACAAACGATTATTTTGATAATTGATTAATCTACCGATTATTGGAACGGTTAATCGACTAATCATCGATTATTATACTGGTCAATCAGTAAGCTTTGCTTGATTATTCTACTAGCAATTAGTTATACTGAGTTATACTTTAACTAATAATTAAAACAAGGAAATCACTTTCAGCTTTTGAAAGTGTATTTTTAATGAATTTGTTAAAGTCTGGGAATTGTAATAACTTTTTAATAAGAGTAAAAATATGAATATGTAATATTGTGCAGAAATTTCTGAAATTCTCCTCTCTTGATTTTTTCTTTTTTTTCTTGTTACTATCGAGTTTATAGTCACTGAATGGCTTTCCTGAGGTAAATGTAACAATTTGTGACATATTTGTTTGCAAGCTGTTTTATTGTGGTCTTTCTGCGGTTGAAACTCTGATTAAGTGATTACATTACAGCTGGATTCATTTCAGTAAATTGTACTGTATCTTTCAACATACTTTTTAATATTCATTCATGTTTATTTCATGCTGTAATAGCAGAAAAGAGGAAGACATAATGGGTTCATGTGCCGCTTGACCTGAGGCGCTACAGCAATCTGTCACTCCACATTAAAGAGCGCCAAAACCACAGGTATTGTATGAATCCCGCAGTAAAATTGACAGAATTTAAAATGAACCTGATCTGTCTTATCTGTCTGCGCATTGTCCGTGTCCTCTATGCTCTGCTATGCATCTTTCACTGCATGAGAAAATGGACGTGTGGCGAACAGTGAGTTTGAATGAGAGATGGTGGCCCTGCATGACAGCATTTTTTGTAGTTATGCTAAACGTTATGTTTTATGCTATGTTACTCCCACATTTTACGGGTTCAACTTCGTTTGCACTATGCACTCCGAAGCACCGTACCTTCTTCTATTGGGTTCGATCCGGGAGGGCTGCATTACAGTATTGCGCTACAGCGCCCCACTGGTCAAACTGCGTTATTGAGATCACATGAGATCAAAAGACTATTCGACAACAAAAATATTTGTTGACAATTTTTTTTTTTATTGTCGACGTTGTCGATAATGTCGACTAAATGTTTCAGCCCTATAGCTGATAGAACTCTTGGGTGTTTCTTCAAGTATGGCCACTTTTTGCCACATGGACTCAAAAAATGCAAGCTACTAACAATGTCCAACAGTGGATGTACATACATCACAGGAGAATAGCCATATTTTTCTTTATTTTCAAATTATATTGTGTTTAATGGCATTCTGTGATAATTTTTCAAATTATATTGTGTTTAATGGCATTCTGTGATAATTTTTCAAATTATATTGTGTTTAATGGCATTCTGTGATAATTTTTTAAATTATATTGTGTTTAATGGCATTCTGTGATAATTTTTTAAATTATATTGTGTTTAATGGCATTCTGTGATGAAAATGATGGTTTTGGGACAGTCAATGCTTTTGAAAAATGTAAAAATCACCCAAGGCATAAATGTGCCGTTGAAAAAACAAAAAAAAACACACACCCTCATATAAATCAAAATAACACCAATTATAGCCAAAAACAATCATAACATCTCTGCTCACTACAATTACCATCATTTTTGTAAAGACGCCATGGTTTTCTTTCTGCTAAACTCTGTGTAAAGTGTTAAATCTATAACTAATGCCATAGCAGGAGTATTTACATCACTAATGAAGCTCTGCTGTCACAAATTGAGAAGTTAAATTACATTCCTGAAAACCTTATTAAGCTATGTGTCAGCATTTCAGTAGGCCACATGGAGTGAGAGCCCATAATGGTACTGATCTCATGTCATTTTGCAGGTCTAGTAGCACAGAATAAATCAGCCCAACCAACCTGTGTAAGACCATTCAGAGGATATTATAAATTACAATTAATATCACATATGCATTGTTAACAATGCTGCCATTTGTCATCCCTTTCAAAGCTTGCTGTTTGATCACAAAAAGCTGGCTATGTCTGAAAGCATAGTGTGACGTCAATTTAAGCAATCACAATTGTAATGTCTGCATTCAGTGCCATCACTGTAGTTATTTATTGTAAAGACGCCTTGAAGGACTACAAAAGCTAAATCTGAGTATTACAAAAGACTTTTTTCTGGGAAAGAACAAAGTGCTAAGATTCTCTGAAATCTATTACTGATGCCACAGGGAACTGTAAAATGAATATTTGTGGAGCTTGTATTCAAATCCATGTTTGAGCATAATTAGCTGGGAATTCTTGGACTAATGCAGTCAGACTGAATTATGAGCTAATCCTGCTCTGACTAAACCCTGCTCCCTCTGAGAAAATAATGACCAGTCCATTAAGGCATGATTAAACATTCAGCCATTTCAAATCTTTTCTGGTTTCATGTCAGTTTTATATAGGCTGTATAAGAAATCTGAATGGCAATTAAATAGCCTTTACTATTTAACTATGAACTGCTTTCTTTTTAAGTACTTAAATCTTAAAGTAAATGCATTACTGGTGAAAAACCTTCAAAATAATGTGAAGAGTAGAAAAAGATTTACTTTTATACATTTATTAGAAATTTTTTAACGCAAATTACAAATGAGAAAAAGAGCAGGTAATTATCAGACACGAGCAAACAATATTAGCAGCACTGCAATAGAAATAAGCACATGTATTATCGTTACCTGTAGATTTCAATTTCTGTAGAGTCTAATCTCGAACGTTAATTTGTCATACCATACAATCCGCCATCAAAATGATAAGTTTAATTATTCCAGCTGCTGTGAGAAAAGGCTATAACATATGATGTAGCCTACATTGATTTTGGATCATTTTTAACCAAAAAAAAAAAAAAAAAGTTAAGGACAGCAGCTTTAATACAATGTCTTAGAAAAATGCAAACTCATAGCGTAAGACACTTAAAAAAGAAAACATGAGTCTAAGACATCTATATATCAGCAACGACGCTTTAAAATGCATGAAATTAAAGAAAAAATAAATAAATTGTTTTTAACTCATTGTTTTAATCTAATTTTTGCATGCAAACTAAGAAAATGAAAGTGACGTGATGTGATGTGCGGCCAAGTATGGTATCCTATACTCTGAATTTGTGCTCTGCATTTCACCCATCCAAGTGCACATACAAAGCAGTGATTATAGAACGAACGAACACACACACACACACACACACACACACATATCGTGAACACACACCCAGAGCAGCGGGCAGCCGATCAGGGGTTTGGTGCCTTGCTTAAGGGCACCTCAATTGTGGGTAATGAGAGTGAAAGTGAGCGCTGTTCATTCACTCCCCCACCTACATTTCCTGCCGGTACTGAGACTCGAACCCACGACCTCTCTAATCATTAGGCCACAGCTGCCCCAGTTATAATTAACGAACTGACAAAAAAAAATTCATATAAAGAAAAAAGTAAATCTATTCGATCAGTGCCAAAACAGTGAGTGCCTTTATTTAATGAAGTGCTCAAATATGCTTTTTTTTTTTTTTTTACATATTTAAAAATAGCTTAAAAGTACTAGTGGAATTTCACATGTAAATTAAAAAACAGATTAGTACTTACTATTAAACTATGTGACCATTTAAATGCTTAAGGACAATGAGGGACAGATACAAGGTCTTTCTTGTGCACCGAAGTGAAACAAATCCTATAATTTCATCCCTCGTGCCAGCTAACATTAGCCATTGTTCCTTGCTTCATTATGACATTAAAAGCTGATCTGAGGCCTTCAGAATTGTTGAGTGCTCAAGAGCGCAGACGGCCAAGGGCCAAGCCCAAAGCGCCCAGAGGCATGAAGGCGAAAAAATAAAAAATAAAAAACCTGTCAGCTGAACAGATGTGTGCAGGGCACTGATAATGCATTTAGATGTGAAAATGAAACAAAATAAACACAACTCTATAAATCTTTCACATGGCTGCCATTCTTTTTCACTGACATTAAATCAAGAAAAGCGATATATAACCACTGGAAGAACCAATCCAAGCCTCAGTGGATTTTTGTCATTAAATTATTTCGAGAAAGGTCACATGCAAGCTATAGCTTGAGGCAACAAACCCAATGTTATACATTAAGAGTAAACACATTAGCTTAACAATACGGAATATCAGTGAAATCAATGTACATAAGAAAATATGTGTCAGGTCTTAAGATTGGTCTGGTCAACATGAAGCCACATTTATAAAAGAAACTCAAAAAGCTGAGAAACCCAGAAAGCTAATAGGCAGACATTTGCCATCACTTAACAGACCAAAAGCTTTACATATGCATCCAGCAGCTTTCACAGAGGTGATGATAATGGTACATTAATTTAACTGGAGTAGAGAATTAGATTTACCCTGTGAAGAGCCCCACCTGTGTGCGAAAAATTTCTTTTGTAAAGAAAATTATGTAAATAAACTGCATTTCAATATGTATGAATGGTGTGACACTCTCAATTGTCTCCTTGCCAGCGCTTTTAAGCACATAGTGTTGAAACCACAAAGACTTTTTTACGCTTTTCATGACAATCTAAAGGGCATAAAGTTAGGCAGTTTTTTTTTTTAAAACTCTTCTCTGCATATTATAAGTGCACGTTCAACCAATAGGGAACACAGTAATCTGTTCGTTCAGATATATCAAACCTTTGATACGAAAGGGGGGGGGAGAAAAAAAAAAACCCCACTTTGTTTCAAGCCATTTCTCTCAGTAGGATATTAAAGTGATCCTGATTTTCAAATACTGCCATCATTGTTATGATGATTACAGACTGTCCTCTCTGTACGGTCCATTGCTGTGAATAGACATATAGTACACGCAAGACAATAGACATGTCACAAACAAAAGAGACTGGAAGAGTTTTGTAAAAACATGATCTGCTGAAAGCAACAGCTAGACAAGATCTTGACCTTTAAATTCAACCTTTAATCATTATTATTATTATTTTTTTATTTAAGTAGTTCAAATATGCAATTGTAAAATGTAAAAGTTTACTGAAATAGTGGGCCTTTCATGACAGATGACACTTTAAACCTGAATTTGTGAACAGGGATGCCAAAAGTATTTAGTAACATACAGTAATGTTACAATTATAAAACGATTCTTGATGCATCTTTTCCTCCAATTCTTTTAATAATAATAGTTACTATAATAATAATTACAATTCTTTGTTATTTTATCTTTGTTATTAAAAATTACAAATCAATTTATTATTAAAGCTAAAAGTGATTCAATCAAGAGCAGTGAGTGATTCCCTTTTTTCTTTTGTTGTTAGATTAACATTAATGACAGACATAATCAGGTTTATTATATTAAGGCCTAATGCACGGCTCTAATTTAATGTTACACATCAGATTTTTTTTCTCTTTATGAACTCTTTACGTTACTTAAGTTACGTTATGGTTACTTAAGACGTAACCGACTATTGTTGGAATTACGTTTTGTTTTTACATAACCAGTGGTAGTCCTTTAAAAAGTAATTTAGTGGACCTGTTACCACAACTTAAAAAAATGCATGGTTGCAAGTTAAAAATTGTAATTTATTGTTTTGATTAAAATGTTGCAAACATTATTTTGTAGAGTTCTGTTGACATAATAATGTTTATCATTACATAAACTTAATATCGTCTGTAATTTAAACTAAAATTTCTGCATTAATTGGCTTTTTTTTTTTTAAATAAGTTGAAGTAACTTAATGAAATTGTCTTGATAACTTTGGAAACTTTGCACTGAACTGGATAAGGAGAATAAATGTTGAAATTAATAGGGATGTGTCACGATTTTTGAATATTCAATTAGTTGATTTAATTATAAAAATATTGTATAGGTTGTGTGATTATTGTCTTAAAAAAATTAAGATGCGCGTCAGCCTCTGGTTACATGAACGTGTCACCACCGCATCAGCACCGAAAACATGGGGAATTTTTTTAAGACGATAATGCACCTGAAAGCTGTCAATCAGCTCAGACAACAGAAGAAGGAAACTCTGTCTCACATGCACACTGTAGACTTGTGTGGCAAGTCTTTTAATTAAAATTAATGTTCACATTAAGTGCCGTCATTCAGGCTGTTTACAATATGTTAATGCGTTTAGGCAGCCTAAAATCATTATGGTTTGAGGTAGGCTTGCTGTGATAGGCGGTGTTGCCAGTGTTCAGCCACAACTTATCATCACTTGCCCACTGCGGCATTGCCCCCCACCGTCGTTTTGATTTTTCTTAATAGTAATAAAAATCATTTAGTTCAGTTAGAGGACACTACAATTATAAACCAAACATGTCTACTCAATTCAGCGTGAGCCAAATGAGAGTCGCAGCACAGATCAGCTGCAGGAGTTGGATTTCCCCTCACTTCGCCCATTTTGCCTCACTCTTGACTGACAAAAGCGAAATGTAAAAGCGTCCATTTAAACAGATTTGTCATTGTACTGTTTTTGTACTGTGTTTTTTCATTAAGAATAACAATGAACCCAGCATTCAAGCAATCACCACTTCCAAATTGGTGCTAGTTTGAAAGTGAAAGTAAAATGCCGCACAGGCATAATGGTGCGTGTCCACTGGCACAGAAGAAGCATTTTCAGTTAGTTCCTATGGAAGCTCAACTTCTATAGGAATTAATTGAAAATGCTCGCTCTGCTCCGCACCGTTATGAATGGCCGTGAAAAAAGATTGAAAGCAAGAATCGTCTCTCTTCTTCTCTCTCCGTTTATGTGTGTGTAGCCTATGCGTGCATGCATGTGAGGGAGGGGTGCGATTTTTCGAATTCCCAGCGATCATTGAGTATTATTTTTGCTTGAAATGCCCATCCCTAGAAATTAAGTGTTAATTTATTTGTTTTTAGTGAAAGGAAAGACCTGTTAGTGTTTAACGTAGTTATGTTTGACATTTAAAAGAGTTTCTGTTATGTTGAAGTTTTTGTGGTTACCATTGTGCTGAAGAGTGGATACATGAAGATAAACACTACATTGACTCTATAAACAATGACCGTGCTAATACCAGTGACAAGTAATATACTTGTTCATTAAATATACATGTTAAATAAGTTATGGTAGCATGTATTATGATAGCTGCTGATTTGAACTGAAATAGATAAGAATAATTGGTTCAAGGGCTACAACTCTGGTAGTTTGAGCGACATTTTTTTGAGTAATCAACTTAAAAATGTGCGTTTATGCTACAAATTAAGTTCCTCTAACTCAAAGTAGCTTATTGGTTGAACATAAATTCACTCAAAGTTATATTTTTTAGTGTACAGATTCTGACTTTGTACACAGCCACTTGTTGATATTTGTTTGCATGGCAATTCTAAAAGTTTAGTTCTTAAGGAAAACAAGATATTTTTTTATGCCTCTAAGGGCTTGTTATGAAATGTAGATACTGCTTAACTACTAGCATTTCTCACAGGCACTGATCTTTGCTAAAGGCTTGTGGCTACGACTCTGACACAGCCAATAAACACTACTGACAGCTTGAGCATCTAGGCCCATTTTTTCATAAAAATATGTCTGGAGATTCATTAAAGAGATAGTCAAAGAGGCAGATGGAGCATCCCTTGTTCAGATGAAATCCAGACAAACAGCATATCTATAGTGTGAAAAGCATTTCTCAGCATATCAGGAACAGCGGGCCTCATTACTTGTCCTGGCAGTAATGAACAACCACAAGTATGAAAAATACACACAAAGTACATACTCAGCAGTTTCAAGGGAGACTAAAACTTTGGCAGTCGAAAAATATTCTTCTACCTCTGCAGAAAATCAGTCAAAGGGTCGATGAAATGTGCATGAGGTGAAGTCACATTTGGTTTGAGAAAATCTATGGGCTTTTACTGCAGGGCCTGATAAAACTGGGGGTGGAGGGGGGGACAATTCTAGCGCTGTCAAGATCATCAACCGCTGCCATCAGTAACAGTGAAATAACTCACCATAGAAACATATTTCTTGAAAATGCAATGACTTTCCTGCCACTGTGAACTGCTGTAAGTAAAGCAAACAGGCTTAGGCATCAGCCCGATGGCATTTCAGACATTTACCGGTGCTATTGAAATAGCCACACAAATGGGTACGAAATTTTGTTAGGTTATTAAAACCGCTGCAAACGATCTGGCATTTAAAAGGCAAATCTCATGGCCCTAAGTTTACTTATTATGGGATTTCTGTTGTGTATGTGTGAGAATAAGTAGGAGTATTTACACCGCTAATGAAGCTCTGCTGTCACAAATAGAGAAGTTCATTACATTTCTGAAAATCTTATTAAACCAAGTGTCAACATTTCCATTATAGGCTCTAACCCCCATGCGGGTTACGGGAAAAGTCACTTCACAGGTCTGATAGTGCAGAGTAAATGTGTAAAGCACCAACACAACAAACTAAATAGTGCCATTCAGAAAACATTATATATTACAATTAATATCAAATGTGTTCTTAGAAGTGCTGCAATTTTTAAATAGTAAATGCAGCAGGGATCGCAGAAGGTCCTTAAAGAACTTGAAATTAGGTTTTAGAAATTGGAGGATTAGAAACCTAAAAAATCGGCTTAAAAGTCCTGGATTTTCATGAAGTGGTGCCTGTATGAACCATGGTGTAAAAAATGGGAAAAAGTCACTTATAAAAGTAACCTTTTCTGTGTAAAGCTGTATACAATTTTACAACTTTGTCTTCATAACAACGAAATGCCTTAAATGCTAAATCGACTATAAAAATTATGATTTAAACAACTTAACAGAAGAAATTGTGAATTTTGCTTCATTTTAAATACTTAAAAAAATTGCCTTATGCTTCCATTGCAAGTACTTGATTTCTGCTTTAAAATAAATTTTGTTGCAATCAACATTATGCCACAAATGTTGTTGACAGCTTAAAGGGTTAGTTCACCCAAAAATGAAAATTCTGTCATGAATTACTCACCCTCATGTTGTCCCAAACCCGTAAGACCTTCATTTGTCTTTGGAACACAAATTATGATATTTTTGATGAAATTCGAGGGTATCTGATCCACACATAGGCAGCAATGACATTGCACATTTTGAGGTGGCAAAAAGGTACTAAAGACATCGTTAAAACCATCGACATGAATACATAAATAACTTTATTCAACAAATTCATCTGTCCCCTGTCATACTGCTACGCTATTTTCGTTGCAGAGCTTCAGTGTTTACATCTGAACGGCGGCTCAGTATTGGCCGGCTCTGGTCGTTGCTGCCTATGTGTGGATCAGATCAGAAATATCTTAATTTTTGTTCCGAAGACAAACGAAGGTCTTACAGGTTTAGGACGACATGAGGGTGAGTACTTAATGACAGAAATTTCCTTTTTGGGTGAACTAACACTTTAATTTGTACTGCAGTTTATTTAAATAAAGTTTGATTTAATGTTGACTTCAACAATTTCAAAATGTATCTTGTTTTCTACACTGTGATAGCAAGTGATTGCAGATTCACCAAACTCCACATTCAAAAGCTAAATGTACTACTAAAGCTGTACATTTCACTGTAACAGGAAGCAAATGGCAGCGTCACGCTAAACCAGCTCCGCATCATGAACACGCTCCAGATTGAGAGAGACAGTAGTGTAGTCAGCAGGAGGGCCGTGGTAGGAGCCTCTCATCCAGCAGGTGAGGAGCTGCGAGCAGTGAGAGATGAGGAAAGTGAGCTGTTTGGAGCACAGCGAGAGATCTGCTCCCCTGTCGAACAGCGTTAAGAACACAGAGTTACAACAGATGATGAGATTTCATCATCCAGGCAGATAAGCTGGCCCGAACGGCGCGCTGAGATCGCAGGAGTGCTGGCTGCAGGCGACAACCTGAAACTTTTTCTTTTTCACAATCTAAGGGAGTTTTTTTTTTTTTTTTTTTTTTTTACCTCTCTTGTCCCACTTTGCATTTGTAAAAGTGGTGCTATGAATGCAAGATTTCAGAGAAAAAGAAAAATCAGTTACTAAGATGACACTAGAGCAATCAATTATTTTTATGTTATGACCTAAAACTGATAATTGGCCAATGTTAAAATTCTATACAATACAAAAACACTAAAAACTAAAATCAATTTGTTTAAATGCTGTAAATCTGACTAGAGCCAACAGTGCAGAACACACAGAAAAAACTAAGCCGATCAATGCTCAAAAATGGCACTACAGCCGACTTGGTGTGTCCCGGGCTTAATGTTGGTAGGCTATTTTTTTTTTTATTTTAGTATCAAGTTTGTTCCAAAGTACCAGTACTTTCGACATTGCTAGACTCATTTCCGGTCAGAGGCCATCCTCATTCCATTCCGTGGAGAGAAATTAAATTTTTTTTTTTCTTAACTAGCTCCCCGAAGAGTGGATGAAAGAGACTGAGTCTTAACAGGCCCTTGTGCTAATATTACCATCAGCACCTGAAAGAGACGAGGATAAGAGAAATGAGCATGCAAATGGAAAAATCGCTTCATTCAGCCGCCTCTCTTTGCATTTCAATGTGCCGGCAGATGCTTTAATGAAATGCTTTCTCTTATTCTCTCTCTCATACTGACCTCTAGCATCCCTCTACACATCTTTCCAACTATCTAAGGTTATGAGAGGTGTTGGCCTTACACTTGAACGGCTCCTTTCGAGCGAATACTTCTGTGTGACATTTCCCAGAGGCTAGCAGCCGGTGATGCAAGCATATTTAATTACAGTGCCCCAATCAAACTGTTAATTATCTAATTCTGATACAACCCCAGGGAAGCAAAACCAGCAATTTTTGTGTCGCCTCAGTCGCTCTGAAAATCATTGCATTCACATCTGAGAAACAGTCCTATTACAACCAAAATAACATTTAAGTAAATTAAAGATACAAGAGTGAGAGACAACCACTAAAGGGAACGAACGGAGCAGAATAAAGAGCTCAACAACTATCAACTAGAATATGAAATTGGCCTCTGCTCAAATAATTGAATAACACTCATGAATAAAAGAACTACATCATAAGTAAGCTGTTGATTGACAATCAATCTGACTTGAAATTTTAAAAACCCATTTCATTACAGGATTGAGGTCAACTTAGTTAATATTCAGCCAACAAGAATTGAGAAAATTGAGGAGGATGAACTAATTTCTGCTCTGGAAATTCATCAGGAAAAAGTCTGTAAACTACATTTCAGGGCCATTAAAAAAAAAAAAAAAAGGCTTTTAGGTTGATCCATATAAAAAACAAACAAACAAACAGGAAACTTAAAGGGATAATAATAATAATAACAAATCACATAATACTGGCTTCAAGCAAAGGACACAAAAGAAACAATGTTGTCCACAAAACATGTGTGTTGTTTTTTTTAAGTCTTCTGAAGCCCAAAAGTTACTCTTTGAAATTTAAGTCCAATTCACTATACAATGAACATAAATTTCAGTCTACCCTTCTAACAAAGCTTCAGAAATATAGAAATATAGCACAAGTCGTAGGGACCACTTTTATAATCCTTCAATTGTGCTTTTGAATCCTTTTTGGAGCTGAACCGTTCAAGTGCTCATTCACTTCCATTATACTGAAAAGAGTGGCCAGGATACTTTTCACCTTTTGTGTTCCAGAGAAAAGGTCATACAGTGAGTTTAGAACACCACAAGTGTGGGTAAATAAGGACAAATTAGGGCAAATTATCCATCTTTTTCCTAATGAGCCTACTGTGTTTTAGATTATGGAAGGCACTTCCGGTTTGGGGAAGTTCAAAAAAGACTGAAACATAGTTTCAAATCATAAGGTTGTGCTACAAATAATCTTTATCTGTCAGTTTGACTGAATAAGCTGTAAAATTTCCTTCATATTCTCATGTTCAGACTTCAAGAGAATAATGTTACACTTGGTAATTTAATGTGACATGGTAACCCTCTACGGACACACTGAAGCCACTGGCTGGTAAATTTTTTATTTTACTTGCCAGACTTTTTACATGAAGTACAAGAACAATGCAAATGGAAAAAAATCTACATAAATATAATATAAAATATAAATTTCAAACACTATTAAAGTAAACAGTCTAATAAAATAAGAACAAATAACCAAACTACAAGCAATAGCACAAATAAACAATAGAACAATGAAAATAATGAAAAACAGTGCTTTTCAGGTTTTTCAGATAGAGCTAGATACAGATTAGGCAGATTATGTAGAGAAATTAAAGTAATCAAATTTAAAATAGCACTGCATAGTCAGTCACTGTATAATTTAAATACAGATGAATCCTTTTTAAAGTTACAAAAGATATTCAGTCAAGAGCATTATTTTATTTTTTATTTTTTTTTGCAGTGAGTGTTGTTTTAATACACTAAAAACAGACAGCAGCAGGAATATTAAGCTGCTGTCACTTTAAGACATAATGCACAGATCCATTATACTGATACAGAACACTTCAGTTTTATGTCTTGACTGTTTACGTTCACTCAACACATAACCGACTATGTTTACTAGGATAACCGCCAAGACGGGCATTTTGTAATAATTTTGTGTGAAATTGCCCTTTCAAGAGCAAGATGACGTGAAAGAGAGCTCAATTCAGTATATACATGCAAGTGAATTACTTGCATGGTAGAGGGTTGTGTGGTATAACAAGAATTTTCTCCCCAGATCCTCATGTCTCTTTCCAGGTTTGATTTCTCACAGATGCTTTGAAATGTAATTGTCTCCCCTTTTCACTTCTAAACCCTATAAACAGTGTTTACTGGAATGTTTCTAAAACAGGTAAATACAATATTTACTGTCTGTCAAAATGATGAAATCACTGTGAAATATTATCACTTAACGTTACAGTTAATTAAAATTTTTTATTAAGGCAACGTGTTACATAATACAGACATACACTATATTGCCAAAAGTTTTGGGACGCCTGCTTTTACGTGCACATGAACTTTAATGACATCCCATTCTTAATCCGTAGGGTTTAATATGGAGTTGGCCCACCCTTTGCAGCTATAACAGCCTCAACTCTACTGGGAAGGCTTTCCACAAGGTTTAGGAGTGTGTTTATGGGAATTTTTAAACATTCTTCTAGAAGCGCATTTGTGAGGTCAGGCACTAATGTTGGCCTGGCTCGCAGTCTCCGCTTTAATTCATCCCAAAGGTGTTCTATCGGGTTGAGGTCAGTACTCCGTGCAGGCCAGTCAAGTTCCTCCACACCAAACTCGCTCATCCATGTCTTTATGGACCTATCCCAAGCCCAACCCCTGAAAAACAACCCCACACCATAATCCCCGCTCCACCAAACATTACACTTGGCACAATGCAGTCAGGCAAGTACCGTTCTCCTGGCAACCGGCAAACTCAGACTCGTCCGTCGGATTGCCAGACAGAGAAGCATTATTTGTCACTCCAGAGAGCACGTTGGATGCAGCTGCTCGGCCATGGAAACCCATTCCATGAAGCTCTCTACGCACTGTTCTTGAGCTAATCTGAAGGCCACACAAAGTTTGGAGGTCTGTAGCTATTGACTCTGCAGAAAGTTGGCGACTTCTGCGCACTGTGCGCCTCAGCATGCGCTGAACCTGCTCTGTGATTTTACGTGGCCTACCACTTCATGGCTGAGTTGATGTTGTTCCCAATTGCTTCCACTTTGTTATGATACCACTAACAGCTGACCGTGGAATATTTAGTAGTGAGGAAATTTCACAAATTGACTTATTGCACGGGTGGCAACCTATCACCGGTACCACGCTTGAATTCACTGAGCTCCTGAGAGTGACCCATTCTTTCACATAATATTTCTGCAGAAATAATCGGGTTATTCATGGTCTGTGGTAGTATTTTATTAATGCTTTTACACTTTTAAATGTCCTTTTAATGTTTGATGGTTGAAGGGTAAGTAGAATTATGTCATCTCATTGTACCCAGATTGAGTAAAAAAGATTGAGGTCAACAACTATCTAAATTGAGACGATGAATTCAGATGGAAAAGTCTGTGAACTGCATCTTAGGGCATGTCCATTTGACAGTTAAATTGGCACTGGTTTTTAGCTAGATCTGTAATTAAAAAAAAGAAACTGGACACTTAAAGAAAAACTAATTCAGGAGGCATCTACTTACCAAGTAGGGCAGACATATTCTGGAAGATCCTCAGAAGCTCAGGGGTGATGGCAGGGCTGTTCTCTAAAGTCGCCAACCTGAATGAAGAAAAAGATCATGCCATTTGAACAGCCTTCATTTAAAATGCAACACCATTTTTCAGTCAAAGATGTTACTTGATCATGATGATATGGAAAAAAAAATTCCTTCAAATAATAGTAATATTACAATGAAAGAACTATGCTTTTAGTGTCCATGGAAACACTACATGGCATCAATTCATAAAAAGGGTGGCTTCAAGCCGAGCATCTTCCATCTTTAAACAAAACAGGCGATCTTTCATAAAAGCATTGCAGAAAATGAATGGATGCTGCTAAATTTGCTGAAGTGCTGCTATATTTGATCCAGAGGCTACAGAGGAGTCTTTGTGCAGGTCGGGTTATTGTACAGAGTTACTCTCTTTGTCTTGATACAAGAGAGATAGAGTGACTCAGAGAAAATCAAAATTGGACAGCGGGGAAGAACAACAAACCGAGAGAGCGAGTCTGAAGCCTTGAACTTAAAGGGGGGGTGGGGGGTTAACCCTCCTCAAAGAGATGAGCGAAGACAATGAGAAGACTGACGGAATGGAGAGAAAAGAAATCCACTCAGAGAGGAGATAAAGATGGCAAGTGTGTGAATTACAGCACTACAGAAGAAATCTATGGTAAATACAAAGGAGGGTTGAGCTTATTATCCGCTTATCACAGACCATATTGATTGGAATGTAGGGCATGCGATTTAAAACCCGGAGCTAAAGATAAATTAATTTATGCGTAAGATTTCTCTTGACTCAGCATTGTCTTGTCGCTTGACAGCACGGCTAAGTGTAATATGGGGCACTTACATAAAAAAAAGTGTTGGCTCGGTTCCTCCGAGGCACAACTCCAATGATTCATGCTATCATTCGCATCTGGACAGGCAATTTGTCACACAGATCTTTTAAGCCTTATGTGTCAGTGGTTGAGGGAAACAGCAACTAACTGGGATCCCATTTAGATTGAGGGCAGTTAAGACAAGTGCAATGCTTTAGCTGTATTCCTGAGGTTAGGAATATCCCGAACAAAGAAGAAATGTGACACCTATATCCCCAGTCATGAATTGGGTAAAGCTCAACCCATATAAAGACCATATATGATCATATTTAAAAAAGTTCATGTGAGTTCAAAAAATACTTTTTGTACGACAAAAAAAAAAAAAAAAAAAAAAAAATATTTTGATAAATGAAAAAATGTTTGATAGGAGATCCGAATCACTAATTCGAAACAAAAGATTTGTAAAGCTCCAAAGCAGTGTTTTGAAATCGGCCAAGGTAAGGTAGAACCACTGAACTCACATGAACTGTTTTAAATATGTTTTTAGTACCTTTATGGACCTTGAGAGGTTCAGTGGCTTTGCTCTCAAAAGAGGCCTCACTGAGCCATCGGATTTCATCAAAAATATCTTAATTTGTGTTCCAAAGATGAAAGAAGGTCTTACGGGTGTAGAGCGACATGAGGGTGAGTAATTAATGACAATTTTCATTTTTGGATGAACTAACCCTTTAATTTGTTAACACGAAATTGTCAAGAAATGAAATACCCACTTTTTTACAGTTATACACAATTCAAAATAACCTGAAATACTTTAAATTTCGGAATTTAAATAGCAAACAGAACACAAAGGCAAACTGACATTTTTGAAAAATAAAACGAGTTTAAAAAGGCTTGAAAGTCTAGAAATTTGTACTTAGTTACATACACTATCGTTCAACAATTTTAGTCAGTGAGATCTATTATTGTGAAATATTACAACTTAAAATAAATGTTTTCTATTTAATATAATTTAAAATGTAATTTATTCCTGTGATGGCAAAGCAGAATTTTCAGCATCATTAGTCCAGTCTTTAGTCACATGATCCTTTGGAACTCATTCTAATATGCTGATTTGCTGCTCAAGAAACATTTCAAATTATAAATGTTGAAAACAGTTGTGCTGCTTTATATTTCTGTGGAAACTGTGATAGGATTCTTTGATGATTAGAAAGTTAAAAAGAACTTTTACTGCAATTTTGATCAATTTAATGCATCATTGCTTAATAATTGTACTAAATTCTCACTGACCCTACAGAATAACAGCGTATATTTCATGAAATGTAATACATTTTGTGGATTGAAATCAGAATGGAAGTTCTTTGAATTGCAAATTCGTCTTCCAGTCATTCCAATTCAATTTCCAGTATAGTTATTCAATCATCATAATTTGCATTTCATATTCCAAAATTAGGACCAGGATCAGGCCCGGATTGGCTAATCGGGAGCACCGGGAGAATTCCTGGTGGGCCGGTCTGTTTATTTGGCCGCGAGGGCCGGTGCTGTCATGGCACTGGGTTGAAATATGGATGCTCTAGAAAATGTAGACACGGCCAAATATACTAAGCTGAGTAGCCTAGCCTTTTCCTTAAAACCAGTCAGTGACGGATTTAGGCATGGGCAACGGCCCAGGGTGGCATCTTGCCGGGCACGGCACGGGGCACCCGCGCAAGAAAAACAAAATAAACCAAACGAATGCGCGATCTGGTTTTTACCGCTCATTTGCACGTAATGTCAATGATATAATGTCACTCTGAGGGTAAATTAACCTGGTCGGGAGGGACTCTGAGTGTGCGCCCAGAGAAGACAACTCACTCAAAAGTATACAGCGGTCAATTACACATTGGGCAACAATATACATTTTTCTGTCCAACTAGCTTACATAACCAGACAGTATAATGTGATTTTGTAACAAAGTGTAACTTTTTATTTTTTAACAAACGTAATTGACTGTACGTAGTTTACTGTAAAGTTGTGCAGTTTTGGGGGATTTATGGTATGTTTTGTTATTTATTTGGGTGGGGTATTTGAAGATATTTTTGAAAAATACAATTACAAGGCTGTAGAGAACAGTGCACTATTGTAGACTTATATATTTAGGTTTTAATTACATTATTTTAATATAGTCAGTCGTGAATTAAAGTGGGCCGGTCTAAGGCATGAAACTCTAGGGCTGAAAATAAGTCCCACTCCGGCCCTGACCAGGATTCAACCAGTGTGGGCATATCTGCACAAGTTGCTATAGCAATGTCGTAGGCATCAACCGGATGCCACTAGTCGACTTTCTTCAAAAATGGTGAGCAGCAAGCTAGCAGTATGAAAAGAGCTGACAAACTCTGAAAATTTGTTCTTTCCTTATGTCCACCACAGTGGCCAACTGCAAAGTTGAACTCATGCAGCGCACAAAACAGCATAAGAGCCTGAGGAGAGTATGTGCCTCATTATTCTGTGCTTCCCTCACCACTGGCATCGCTGAGCAGCGTGGAGTACAGAGGTGAAACAGCCACATGAGTCATATTTTATGACAGATTTTAAGTTTAAGCACCACGGTGTGTGAAATGTGACATCAAATACATTGTCTTTAGGGCAATAAAGGAATAAACTTGAATCCGAAAAAATATATAAAAGTAAATAAAATTCCTCATTCCTTATATTACAGAATTCAGTCTCTACCCATGTAGAAGAAGCATGAGATGAGGTAAAACCACTCCTGCAGTTAATTTAGATCAGATCAGCTGATATATAGATAGACACAAACATAGAATTAAATTGTGACAGTATAGGGATATGAATAGCAGACAGCAGACAGCAGTAGAATACTGAGAATGTGGAATGTATAGAGTGTATAGATAAAACAAGAGACACGTGAAAATATAATGTAAACAATACCAGTCAAGTTGACAGTGGACAGTCTACTTATTGTTATCAAAGGTGTGTGTCTCTTTTGTATTGATCTATGGCAGCCCCGGGTTTGCCTCATACGCCCTGAAAGTGAAGCTACAGGCTCTTTGATCGGAAGATCTTTTCCAGAAGATGGTTTTGGTCATTTAAGGTAGTTGTTATCATGCTGATATATGTTCAAGTGTTCGTTTTTGTGATAAGTTTGATTTTAGCTAACAATAGAAATAGGGCGTGTTGTTATGACTGACAGTTGTGACTGACAGCTTCTCCTTGAGTTTCGAGGTCAGAATGAAGATTACCAACTATTAATTTTCGATTTCTGTGTTACTTCACACCGACAAAATTAGTTGTTCAGCAGTAAACTGTACTAACCGACCTACAGGATCTGACGAATCGGTAAGGTTAAATGTGGGCTTTATAAGCTAATTAATAAATGTTATTAGCTTTTAAGATAAGATAACATGCCTAACGTTAGCCATGACGGGAAAAATCAGGTGATCGTTATCTGGTACTAATTAGCAGGACAAAACTAATGATAGCCTACTACAATTAATTATAAAGCACTGTCTACAACAATCGATCTCCTGTAACGTTAGTTGAACTTGATTTAAAATGGTAGGACCATTTCTGACATTTTAGAATTGTTTCTATTGGCATATTACTGAATTTATCTACTGAATTTGCTGTTTCAAAAATATTATTGCTCTAGAAACAGAATATTATTTTACAGGTAGAATTTTAAATTGTGTATAATTTATATATTTAAAATACATCAATTATGATATGTTGTTTTGACCTATCCCAATGTATTGTAGTTATCACTAGTAATTTATTTGAAGAATAATAAGAATAACAATGTACATTAATAAACATTCAAATAAATGTAAATTCCTCTTTGCCAGATGTAATTAAGACAAATGAAAAAAGGAAGGAGGAAAAGTAAAATAAAATAAACAAGAGATAATAAAACAAATAGGTGATGTGATCTTGATGATGCAGACGTCTGGGCGGAAGTTTGATACCGCGGCTCCACTGACGATTCCTTCTGTGCATGCCCAGGCTCCAAACTGACGTTTTGTGTAATATGTCAACGCCCATCATTGAATGTTTTACGTTAAGTTGATTACAATGGAAGGAAGTAGCGTCGTGTCGTCCATCTTTTTTTTCAGTCTATGGGCAGCCCACTGCTGGAGAATAATGATCTGACCTACTCAAAACTTGACTTTTCATTATCTTATAACTTTTGACCCCTTTGGAGTAGAAACTGTCTTTTCAATCTCCACCAAATTGATCATCCAGTATTGTGAACTATATTGCTACCTGTTGATTTACTACTTTATTTTAGCATTTCTTTCTATTTAGAAGACAAAACAGATATGAGGCTGAATCTTGGTAATGCTTATACCTACTTAAACAACATTTAGTAAGAGTCAGTGCCCTGAGGATTTAAAAATGTAAAGTTTAGGAAATAATTGTTAAATTTGTCAATAGCTTTTTTTAATAATATGGCCTAACCTCTAGAGATTCCTTAGGTCATACGAAGTACAATGACCAGTCATATTGAAGGTCAACTGTATTGCCTGTTAGCCATTTTGAATTTTATTGTAAACTGCTGTATCTATAAAGCTTTGGTGCAATGAAACAAAACTTGATAAGATCAACGCTACATACCATGCCCTGCGAGTGCTAGAGCAGGGACAGCAGCAACTAGGCTAAGTTCAGACTGCAGGCAAAAGTGGTCCAAATCTGAATTTTTTTATTTATTTTTTGCTCATATGTGACACAGATCGGTTTATTTCATAACAGTGCGAACAGCAGGCTATGTTCAGATGGCAGGAAAAAGTGTCCCAAATCTGATTTTTTTTTTTGTTGTCAGATGTGACACAGATCACAGATCAACATTCGTCACAATTCTGCGCTGATGGGAGTCACATCTGAAAAATTTTACAAACCGGTAGTTCTTTGTGCACTGAATGAATATGGAAGTCATTGGAGGGACAGTGAGCTGTTATACTTAAATGTATTAAAGTGACAGCTCTTGGAAAACCTATACGAGAAAAAACTTTGCTCTTTCTCCTCGTCATCGCCATCACCTGCGCACAAATTTGCTGCCTTCCGACCGTTGCACATCATCTTATAAATGAAGGCGTAAACGCTGATTTCAGTAACCTGTGTGGTTACTTCCCTATAATTCCTTGCCGTCTTTGGCTATGTTCACACTGCATGCCTTAAAGCGGATCTTTTATGTCCCTTTTTACAAGATGTAAAATAAGTCTCTGATGCCCCCAGGGTATGTAAAGTTTCAGCTAAAAATAATTTTTTATAGCATGTTAAAAACGTTTTTGTGTGCGCCCATTTAAATGCAAATTAACTGCTGCTCCTGGCTCCCTTTAAAGAAGAGGGCGGAGCCTCAAGAGCTCATGCTCTGGCATACAGACAACAACAAAACAGGACAATCTCACGCACTGAAAATATCAGAAACTGTCAGCAGTATGCTGTATGTATGCTGCATAGACAGGGTTCCCACTCTTTCATGAACACCAGATTCAAGGACTTTCAAGGACTTTTTAAAGCACTGTTTATTTTATATCAAATTCACATCCCAGCATATGGAGTGTCATGAAAGACCTCTTACAGTACTTAACATTTTAACCCTCCTATTGCATTTGCATCCTTTTAACCCAGAAAAAGTACAGAATCATTTGTACCGTCTGCAGCTTCCTGATCTCTAATGTTAACAATCTTTCCACACTAGTTTTGGTTTTCATTTTTTATGAATCATTACTTGAGTAAAAACATTATTATATAGAGAGAATATTGTAAAAAGCAGATCGTGGAAACCTTTTAATCGTCCACGATCGAAATTGCACACCCCTATAAAGCCGCCTTTCCACTGCACACGACATTCGCATCCGACTGTCGCATTTCGCCCCCTTTCACTCCAGAAAATCAATGTAAGAGCTGAATAAAACACAGTAAAGAAGTGCGCATTAAAGTCTAACCCTAACCCTTATCCATAAACTCTCTCTTCCCCTTGCATTATCATCAACATACATACGAACTGCACAAAAACACTCGTTACTACTAACAGTAAACAAATAAATACAGACCCAGGGGTGCTTAATAAACTGGTAAACTTTATATCCATAAAACAACTCTGATGAACTCTACTAAAGTGTGTGCTCTCCCTTTCATTACTGCTGTGACCAGTATCACTTCGGAGACATAAGCTGGCTCACAAACAGTTTGTACTGATCCATACTTAAGTATAAACTTTTTAGCAAAACCTGTGTTTTGTCTTGTCCCTTTGCAGTCTGGTGTAAAATGATTAGTGCAGACATAAACGAATTAAGGTATATGGGGGCACATTCCCTTAAAAAATAAAACTAATCCCCTGCATCTTCAGCGGCTCTGATGTCAGGAGTACATGAAGACTGTTGTGTTCACTCCTACATCCAACAACAAAACACCTGAGTTGCATACGAGACATTCTTGTCACTACAGCTGCTCTGGAGAAAATAATGGACAGTGTACAACTCACTTTTTTTTTGGGCTGTTTACATCATCTTTTAAATGTGGCCAATATCAGATTTGAGTATGAACTGGTTACGGTCCTGAACTGACCCGCATGCACAAAAGAACAATAACAAAGACGGCGTGCAGTCATTACTTCCGTTTGACACTGTCATATGGAAGTAAACACAGAGAATTTGTGTGCAGACAATAATGAGGACGCAGACGAGGATGAGGAGAAAGAGAGCAATGTTTTTCTCGTACAAGTTTTGCTTGTATAGAGATGTCACTGTAATACTTATGAGTATAACAATCCCTCCACTTACAAACTTCACTGCCATCTTCCAAATTCAAAGATTTCATATTCAAAAAGTGATGTCCATCAGCACAGAACAAATGTCGATCTAGAGTGATGTAAAAGTCACATGAATTCCGGCACTTTTCAGACTAAAGTCGGATTGCAAAACATCTGACCTGTATCGGATTTAAGACCACATATGGAAGTTGCCCAAATCAGAAGCAAAAAGATCAGATTACATGTGGTTTGTGCTGTTCACATTGCCATAAAAACAAGATCAGATCTGATCAGAGTTGCATATAAGCACAGATTTGGGCCACTTTTGCCTGCAGTGTGAATGTAGTCTGTTATTGTTCTTTTGCGCAAACAAGTTAGTTCGGGATTGTGACCTGTTCACACACTAATCTGAATTTGGACACATTTAAAAAAAAAAAAAAAAAAAAAAAAAAAAAAAAATGGATCTGAGCAATAAATCACAATTGAGCACTAAGGCATGCAGTCTGAATGTAGCTCTAGTGATCATCTAGTGAAATGTTAAACTGACAGCAGACACACACACATCTTCCGATTATATAAAACTATTTAAAAACAAAACAAAACAGGAACTCTTCGTACTGTGCTCAGGGAATGTTGGCTCTGCCTGGCCTCATCACTGCAATTTTCAACTGGTATTAATTACTATTTTCCAAATTGTGCAATAATAGTCAAAAATATGAAATAACACAAATGGAAGTTTGGAAGTAGTGAACAAATCAAAAATGTTACAGCTCTACAGACTCTCAACCAGTGCCATGTTCTATTCACTTAGGAGTCTTTGTAAAGGCTATTGAATGTATACTGGCACTTGTCAACTGCTTTTCTTTTACTATAGAGTCCAAAATAAAATAAAATAAAAAATAAATAAAATAAAAACATTTTTGAAAAGACATTCATATGTAGGCACAATTCATATATCATTGTCTTGTCAAAACCAATTCAAACCCCTAAGCCTAAGTCAGTCAGGTATGTCCAGACTTTTGACTGGAAGTGTACAAAAGGAAAAAGGACCTAGAGATTGTGTTGAAACTTTTATTCCTACATTAAACCTTTGGCTCAGATACATTTTTGGAGACTTACCAGAGCTCCAGACCATCTTCCAGCAGGTAAACATGAGGGGGCTGCGAAACATCTGTGCTGAGCTGGATAACAGGTAGGAGGAAGGGATACAGATTCTTGCTTTCCGCTCCCAGGCCCTGAACAATGCAAAAACATATTTCAAATCATAACAGGGCAAGGGAAAACTGATAAAAACACTTTTTTCAGAATTTATTTACAATTTTCAAAGCCCTGAACATTAACGGTGTTATACATTCCTAACAATACAACAGGTTGTACAATGAAGATGCCACCAAAAAACATTTGTATTCAGATAAAAATGTGTCAAAAACAGTTGTCAAAATAAGCAGTGCTGCCAAAATGAGTTTCATTCCATCTTACAGCCGAGCACAACAAACATCATTTTCTGTCTGAATAGCAGCAGGTGCGATATTGTGTCAGCTTTCCATGCTCTCTAGTAAGGAAATCTCAGAAATACACCAGCGGCCGTGTATTTTCTGGGTTCATTCAAGGGCCCGGTCTTGAGAGCCTTGCCCTCCCCTGGGTGAGATATGCCCACTCAGCCTCTGACTGATGAGGGCTCATCACATAGACCACCGCAAAGGGCTCTTAAGTTCAGGACATGACTGCCTTCGACGGTCTGCTGATTCTGAGCTGTCCATCAAAATCACAGATGGAGAACTCTAGGGGGCTTAGAGAGGGTAGAACTGTACCATCCGTAGAACCCAGGTGAAGCTTTGTTACTGTCAACGGGCCAATGATGAAAAACAACAAACAGAAGCCAAGGACACCCACCCGCAGACACCACAGACAAGAGTCTTAACTTGGCAAGAAAGGAGATAAGTTGTTGAGGAATGGCAGTTTGAAAGTTGAGTGGAACAATGAGCTTTTGTCATGCGTCTGGATGTTTAAAAATTGGGTTTGTGTTTTCCTAAATAATGATTCTCATTAATGTACTGTAACACTTTGTCCTAATAATAAATAAGCTAATAAGCTTATATATCGTCACTGTCGGGCAGAAACCTCTTATCTCCATATTTGGTCTTTTTTTCCCCTTCCATAAATCATTACTATTGGTCACCCTTTACATCTGCCTGTGGGTTTTGCAAATATTCAACCAATGAAAAGTATTAAAAAGAGCTTGTGACTAAACCTCGCAATTCCACCTGCCTATATCGTGAATGAAGTGCTTCACGCAGTTTGGACCACCTCTGTAAATAAAGTGTATTTTTTATTTTTTAATAAGTACAGCAGTTTCTACAGTGTGTATATATATATATATATATATATATATATATATATATATTTTTTTTTTTTTTTTTGAGCTTGATTTTGGTAAACTGTTATAATATGACATGCAAGTGCCTGACCATATATAAAGTCACAATATTAACTCTGACGATGCAGTGTTTAATTATTTTTAAATAATTGTAACTTTTTTAAACTGTAATAATTTAACTTTTAAAAATTGAACTAACTTTTTTTGGTTAAAAATGATCTAAAATCAATTTTTTAACAAGTACATAACCAGCCAGTGTTCAAAACTATCTCCTTATCTTAGCCTGATTCACAACGGTAAGCTTGTAATAATGTTTTCTAATTCGAGTGGTACTGGTGGGTTTCCATGGGAAATTCGATCATGCAGCCGTTCATCTTTATCATCATTACGTCACGTCTGTTTACATAAAGAAGGAGTCCCAGCTAGTAGGCTATATGGAATGTGAGGATGCTGCAGGTGGCGGATCATTTATAGCCTTTTCTCACAGAAGCAGGAATAATTAAACTTTTCATTTTGATGGCGGATTGTATGGTATGACAAATTAACGTTATAGATTAGACTGTACAGAAATTGAAATCTACAGGTAACACTAATACACACTAAATACACAGTCACACAATGCTGATATTGTTAACTAACAATTTGAGAACAAAGTATAACAATAATTACAGCTGCAAGCAGCGATGAAAGGGCACTTGCACCCAGGGCCACCACCACCCGAAGGCCTTAGGAAAACAGTGAACAGTGGGCAACATGCATTTAAGCGTGTAAATATAAGAAAATATATGGCAAAGTCATTTTGACGTGCGACACTTCCTGCTGTCAGCAGGTGGTGCTTTGACTATAACTGAATATTGACTTGTTGATGTCTTCAGGCCAGGACTATTATTAAACGTGAAGTTTGGAGCAGATCGGACATTGAAACAGGAAGTTGTTGTAACTCAGGCATACACTGTGTTAATCGCATACTTTAGCACTTAGCCAAGTGTTGCATGATGTAACGTGTTTCTAGCATGTTAGGTACTTCATAGCATATACAAATGAGTTTCTGGGAGTGAATTACAGTGCAAAGCATTCTATTTCCTGTTGCCAGCAGGTAGCACTATGACTGATTGAATATCAGCATGTAGATGTCTTCAGGCCAGGACTCTTATCACACATGTGAAGTTTTGGGCAGATCGGACATTGTATGAGTTACAACAGCTTCCTCTTTCATGGTGAAACATCAGATTTTGTCAGGCCGTCACTGACACGCCCTTCATTGAAAACTCAAGATCTTCACAATTTAACATTGCTAAGGCCTTAAGATTAAACTGACCAAATATAATGTTGTTCTGGTTAAATCTCAACGAGGAGTTAATCACAGTGTAAAATATGTCATTTTCTGTTACCTGCAAGTGGTGCTATGACTATAACTGAATACTGGCATGTAATGTCTTCAGGTCAGGATTTTTACCACTTCTGATGCGTGCGTCAAGTTTCAGGAGTTCTTGAGCATGTTTAGGCCCTCAAAAATGCGATTCATTTCGGAGAAGAATTGACCGAGCAATTATGATAGGGTCCTCACACCATCAGTGCTCGGGCTAAGTGATCGTTAAATTTAATCACCTTTGTAATGCTTTTTTAACCTCAGTTGGTTAGAACACAAGTGGCAGTTAGATACTTATTTTGGACATACTTCCAAGAGTACAATCTGTGATTCCGAAGTACAGTATCCACACCGGTGCAGTGACTGACAGCCACACATTCTCCTCAAAACATTAGATTCATCCGCGCTGAGGAGCCGTGACAATGCACAACTCACGTAAAGTTGATAATTCCGCAAATAACTGCAAGTGCAAGTTTCAAACAGAGATGGCAACAATCAGGCAAAACTTACGGACTGCTGCTTTAAAAAAATAGTGTTTTTTTCCCCCCATTTCCTGAGCAGTAGAGTTTTGGGAGGTTTCCAACCAACAGAGATGATATAAGTCCTCACACATTGAGAGGAAATAGTTATATTTGCTTTGAAAAATAAGGTGGATACCAGGCCAACCCTGCTCTTGGAGAGCCAACTTTCAGCGTAATACAGCTCCAACCCTAATCAAACACATCTGAACCAGTTAATAAAGTTGTTTAGGATTACTTGAAAATTACAGAGAGATGTGTTGGAACTTGGCTGGCTATCCCTGATGTAATACAGTACAACCACAAAGAAAATTTACTAAAGTAAAAATTCCAACTAATTCACAAAAAAACTTTCTAGTTTACCAAAAAATGTTTCCAATCATTCCAAATTCCAAACAAAAGCTCCATCCATAACAACAATGGCCAATTTTGCATTTAAAATTTGAATTTAGCCTCTGCAGGTCAACAAATCATATCCAAATGTGCAGTAAAGAGAGCATCCATTTTGGAGCATCTGTCAGAAATATGCTTTTGGGGATGGACCCATGATGGGGCCATTTAGGGATGATTGACTTTGAATGTTCACTGGTAATATTGTCTCTTCAGCATTCTGTGCCAGGCTGGAGAACAGCAGCTGTGATACCATATGGCTGGCAGAGGAGGCCACAGAAAACACAAATAAATGCAAGGTTAATAGTAAACTGTCGATGGCAGGTGGTGAGATATGCACACAATAGATAGTTTCCTGAAGGACTGCTGGCATTTTAATATGCAAATCTAAGGACTTAAGCAACAACAACAACAAAAAAAGATTAATGACTGCTGGTCAACTAAGCTGGCACAAATTTTGGATTTTTGGAAGCATGCAAATTTCAGCCAAGCCTAGGGCGATCTTTTAGACTGATTCATGTGTCTGTGATTTACAAGAACTGAAGACACTGTGAAGTGTCTTTAACATGAGTGAGAAATGTTTATATGCAAGATGTGGTTACTGAAGCAAAGAGCACTTTCAAATACAAAGAACAGCTCATTAATGCTGACTCAATAACTCTCCTCAGAGGAATATTTATTAAATTAACTCAAAATGTAACATTATATTTGATCCACGAAAGTATAGCTGAAAATTTGTACACAGAGAGATTAACTGAAAGGCCAAATCCATGCTGCTCAAGACATTTAAAATATGTGAAAAATAATAGGCAGGGGAGCTCAATATGCTTTATTATTCAAATTTGCCATAATTTAAATACTTTTTGTAATGAAATAATTGTTTATAATTGTTAACTATTGTTAATAATAGTAATATTTTATAGTTGTTAATTTAAATGTGCAATTATTGAAATGATTTTATAATTAAAATTTGTAAATAAATATAAAGGCAAATAATATTTTATAATTAAATAATTGTTAATGAATATCATTTAATATACCATTATTTAATGTAATTATAATTGTTTAAATATAACTAGAATTTAAATAATGAAATCAATTTCAATATTAAATTAATTATTTAAATGATCACAGTATATTTCAGACAAATCCATCTATTGGTAAAATCTGTTGACTTTCGCAATCTTTGTTGCATTATATGCCAATGGTGACAGTCCAAAAATGGGAAAAAGCACTTCTTGTGGTTTTTACCCCAAGTTTGCATGCCTGTAACTCAGGGCTTAAGACTAAGCCAGGATTAAGCCTTAGTTCAATTGGGTCATTTAAGGATCTTTAATGATTTAATGTACCCTAGGAAAAAAATGTTACTGGTATGCATCTTGAGACAAAACAATGGTACTGACGTATGTCGGTACAAGTTGCTTTCAGTTAAAACGGCTCAAACATGCATTTTAGTGTAGGACTAGCTTAAGCCTTGTCTGTGAAACCGACGGTAAAAGTATCTTAATATATATAAGATATCTTAATATCCTTTAAGATTTTTGTTCTTTTCTGTTGGTAACTTAATTTAAGACCCAATATGGTTAATTTCCAGAGATATAGGGATCTCACTGTGGCTCCATGAGTAAATTGGTAAATTGTACAAATTTTCAGTGGTCAAAAACCAAATGTGGGTCACTGTATCTGAAGAACAAATAAACTAGAAATGTATTTTGATTTTTTTCTGTCAACACAATTGCATACAATATACCTGTCTGAGTGCCATAACTATTTCCAAAGTTTGCGTGCATGTAACTCCAGATATCTCAATATCATTCTAGATTCTCATTCTTAATAAACTTTTATTTTCTAATCTTAATTTTTTTAAATTAAAATATCTAATACCATAGATATAAGGATCTCAATGCAGCTACATATTAAAAAATTTAAATTTTACCCATTTTCAATGGTTGAAAACCAAATGTGGGTAACTTTTTAAACAGCTGATACTTATTGCATTTAAAGAAGAGTGTCTAAAAAACTAATAATATTGAAACTAGAAATGTATCTTGTTTCCCTCTATCAATACAATTCTATAGAACATATCAGTTTAGATTCTTGTTCCTATGAAACTTTCTTTTGGAGTCTTCATTTTTAAGGCCCTATATGGTTCAATCCCAGAGATATTAGGCATATTTGAACTCCTGCTAGCTTCAGAAGCTGTTAAAATGAACACAATTCTTTCTTCCAAATATCCCTGAAACTGGTTCAAATATAGATTCGTATAAATACAAAGTTAATGTGCCTCAACTTGACACTTTCTAGTTTTAACATTATTTAGTCTTCAGACATTTTATCTTTAAAACACAATAAACATGCACAAAAATGAAAGTTTTTTGAAAATTATATCATTATCATCACCGTGTAATTTACAAAAACATGTTCAGTCTATAAGTGCGCCGTTTTTCTTTACAAAGTGACATTGTCAACTACTGGCCTGGCAGCATAATACTGCGTTTTCAACCACTTAGTCGACTAATGGCACGTTTATATTAATTTAATTACTTAAATATACTGGGGGGCGGAATATATGCCTTGCGCTTAAGCGCACAAATAAAGCACTGGCAAAAGAAATTATTATAAAAGTGTCCGAACAAATAGCAAGTTTATATAAGTTTATTATTATAAAATAATATTTTAATTGTTTATTAATAAACTAGTGTTTTCTGAGTCAGTGTTGGCTGCAAAGATGAAGTTGACGATGCTGACTCTGGAGAGAAATGCACCTTTCATATGGATTACATAACCACAGAGTATTTGTTTTTAATTCAAATTGGTTCGTTTAAAAGTAGATGTTTCAAGCTTTCTATTTCTCATGTCTTTGAGGAAAGTAGCCTATATGCTGAGTTTCGGTTCATTTATGCTGTTCAGGGAGACCGAGACAGCAAAAAGCGCATCTTGTTTGTTTTCTTTATTTCACAAAAGCACAACGTTCTGATGTTATAGTGAGTGTACACAAATAAAAGTAGACCCTTTACAGTTCGGAATGATGTATTACTCTTATGAAAAAAAAAAAAAGTTAATTTAGGTTGAAAAAATGCAAGTGACCGTGCCAGCACCTCTATGTTGTGCAGTAAAGTGCACTATACCATTAGCTGCCTTCCATACTCTGCACGTACACTTGTACACAACTAACATTTAGTCGACTATAAGGGGGCAGCCCTATCGTCTATACGTGAAAAACGTTTTTAGTTCATCATTGTCGTGTAAACATACCCTTAGACAATCACCAAGAGTAACAACCTAGTAGCAGTATGCATAACCTAGTATCCATTTAGTCAAGATTGATTTTTTTTTTTTTAATTATGTGAAAAGTGAAAAGTGATGTGAAATGTGAAAAGCCTGCATCAGCCAAGTGTTGCTCAATGGACCTCTCAGTTAAACCAAGCTCAAGATATCCAGCTACTGCAGCCTCTGGATGGTTTAAATGTGAGTGTCACTCATGTCCTCAGGGGCCAAAGTGACACAGAAACTGCTCCTGATGCACGGAGCAAATGGGTGAGAAAAAAAGGGAAAAAAAGAGGGATCCCATGTAGAGGAAAATGGAGAAGCTCTGTGGCAATTTTCAAGTACACCCATCAATAACAAGCCCCTGTCCACATGTGTGTTCATACACTCACAGCAGGAAGGGATGAAGTGTATCGTACTAAAATAAAAGTCTTCTGCAAAACCAGAAAACCAGAGAAGTGCTCAGCAGGGCCGAAGGGCATTTGTTCATATCAACAGACGACGACGGTGAAAATCAGGCCCCCCATCAGTGATGGTACGCACATCACGTCCAAGTCAGCACTTGAAACACAAACAGAATGCTAAACACTCGACCCGACCGTTTCAAAGGCTCGTTATCTGTTTCATTCTTGGCCCCGTGGGTATGCCGTACCTGTACAAGATGGATGAGGGTAGTGAGAATGGCACAGCGAAGCATGTTGTGTTCTTCTGACTGCTTCCAAAGAAGAGGAAGGTACTGAACCAAGCAGCCCACGTACGGTCGAATCTAGAAGAGAGGAGGGGAAAAGTAAGCACTGATCTCAATCACAAAGGAGCACACAAACAAAGATTGTTTTAGTTTTGAGTCTGAATGCTTTTGATTAATTAAAAGAAAACAGGTCAGCTTCAAAGAGCCTCTAAAAATGCTTTAAAACTTTAAAGCAGGGGTGACCTGGTAATTCTAATAATGCTTGTCATTTGATTTTAAAACTGCAGTAACCAACAATTACGGTTATGGAGTTTTTAAACTTTTTAATGGCAATGCCACCCAAATATGATCTTCTAGCAAGGGAAATATATAGGCAACAATATATGACCCATTTATACTATGTAAAAAAAAAAAAAGAGTCAACAATGGAAAATTATGAATTAATTAAATATATAAACGAAAATAACTTTTGATAATACTTGAATATTATCATTATCACCACCATCATTACTACTACTACTACTTTTTACCCTATTTTTCTTTGAACTTCTCTGAAACATAATTGTTTAATACAATATTATGACCCATTTATACAGTGTTAAAAATATGGTCTGACAACCATGTCACATTATGAATTCATATTTATAAATTTATAAATAAATAAAAATAGATACAATTTATAATAAATAAGTTATTAAAAAATAGTTATTATTATTATTATTTTGTTCCATATTATTCTTTTGAATTTCTCTGAAACATGTCATTGTTCAGTACAACATTGTTTGTTCAATATTGTTGCGTTTGCTATTTAATATTGATAGTCACTATAACAAAACTTCTGTAGCAAGAGCTTATTTAGTCTTAGCAAGTGCTGTGTTGCAGATTTTTCTTTTTTTATGCTGCTCTTGCAATGCATTCAAGTGATTTGGTACCTGATTTAATGAACAATATCCTATGAATTATTCCTATGGACTATACATAGAATCACTGGCTAAATCCTCCCTCACATCTCTCTCCCAATCTATTTTTGCAGGGGTGCCCTAAAACTTTATATTCTTCACTTCTAATCCCTATTAGCATCCTTTACTGTGGGAATGTTTGTCAAGTAGAAAAACGCAAAAGAGCAGATACCTTACTTTTATCTGTCAAAACGATAAAGCATTTTGAACTATTATCCTTCAATGCTTTTAAAATTGTGTACATTTTTGTGTAACGCAACCTCTGCAAGCCTCATATTTTATTTAAGAATATATATTCATATTATTTCATATCACCTCATTCAAAAAAACAGTAAGTGCAAGTCCATTTTATTCTACATTTCCAGAACAATATAGTCAAAAAACATACTCCTAAAACTCATTAATGCTTCCTGTGTCATCTCTGCAACCATCTTTACTTCATATGTAAATATCTAATATAATTTATATTAATGAAAATCCATATGCTTTCGCATTGCAACTGAATGCAGTGCATTGCAACTGAATGCAGTGCATTGCAACACCCAGAGTCTGGTTTTTGATATAATTTTGGTGATTTATCTGTATTTTTCTTCTGCTAAAAGGAAAACACAGTTTAAATATGCTGCAAACAGTCTGACACTATGCACAAATCAGTGATGACAGTATTTGCATATCTTGGTGTCATGGTTCAGGATTAAATAAATTAGCAAAACTATCTCCCCCCCCCCCCCAACTCGGAAGGAGGTTCAGAGTTCTTAAAGTTACAGTGAGTTTTCATAGTGCAATGAACTCTTATCTCAAAAGATCAAGATCTACTTGATTGCTCATGATAAAACCCATTAACTTTCCTTTCAGGGAGGACTGTGAAAACATGGGCAAACTAGGAGAGATTTAAAATTGCTCCCAAAGATTTGATCTGATTTCCCCTTCTGCCCAGAAAACTCCATGTGCCTTTTAAAACGAGAAAGCCAGTTCAGATTTTAAACCATGAGTAAAGCAAGATTTTACATTAGTTTACATTAGCTAAGCCTTGGCATGAGGAACTTAGTCAAAGATCAAGAGCAGTTAAAGATCAAGAGAGAGTCTGATTGAAAAGCGTTTTTGCACACGTTGCAAATAGAAAATGGGGGTCAAAATGGTCAAAAGATATATTAGCATGGAATCATTGAATAGGGCATTAAATAACTCCTGTGCTGCACAAAATTGACACAGAAGATTACTTCTGAAAGCTTTCTTTGTACACACAATATGACCCTTTGTAATTTATGCATGTTTGACTGAACAAAGCTTAAATAGTGAGCTTTGTATTTTTACATGACTGTCATTCATCAAATGGCTCAGACTCAAGGCTCACACAATTGCTTAAGGTTATTTTCAAGCAGGTCATGGCCTTGTCCTCAGTCAGCATGGTTTGGTAATGACATATCATCAATATGTGTCTTTCAGTGTGCAAAAACAACAAATACCAGCCTGAGTATTTTATATAGAAAAGCATGTGACCTCGGGGGGTAAAGTTTAAACCCCTCTGTGTTCGGATGACTTCATTTAACCTCTCATGATGACTGAAGCTCACCTGGATGCTGACTCTTTCGATGACGCAAGAAATAACGTGGAGAACTTGCATTTTGGTGTCACACTCATTGACCTGTTGCAACAGCTGGAACAACAGGCTGAAAATAGACTCCAAGTACTGAAAAGGAATAAAATAAGTGTTAATGAACAAATCAACAAATCAAATGTAATGACGTCAAATGTTCAAAACAACCATCTTACCGGTAAGAACTGCTCAGTTCTGAACTCGAAGTCATCGACGGGTGAGGCTGAGTTAAGTGTAAATGACTGCAGGTGAGAAGCAATAAACTCTTAAACACACACCTGATTATCAGACATGCAGATGAATGAGGATGATAGTGATTAAAGTAATCATATGGCACCATGCAAACAAGCGGGTGATGTTGAATGGCTACAGGTTAATAGGCAAACTAATTACAAGCGTGCTTAAATGCATCCAATTAAAGATGACAAATGACCACTCTGGTGTAAAGACTGGAAACTACAACAGACTCAGCATCACTCAGACGAAAGGATATCCAGCTTTAGGGTTGTGGCTGTTTCGATGCGAACCTAAAACAGAGAAAAATCGCATTATTATTCAAAAATTTATAAAGCATGATCTGGGCTGTGAAGTATGAAATTGTAATGGCAGAATGTGTAATTTCCACACCACTAGCGACACCAAATGTAATGGAAATAATGATTCCGTTTCCACACCTTCTGACCAATGCATTTCCAAGATGTTTTCAGTGGTTTATTATTTTATATCAAGAACATTTACACTAATAAACATTTACATTCTTTTTCCTTGGTTTTTATATATATATTATATATATATATATATATATATATATATATATATATATTAAAAAAAAAATATATATATATATATTTAGCATTCCATCAGTGAAACGACACACTACATCCTGTAAAACTGAAATAAATATCAGTAAATAATGAAATAAAAAGTTAAATATTATTTAAAAAAAAACACTCAAAGATACGCCATATAGCCTGCCGCTCTGCGCTTTGAGAGGAATGAGGGACACAAGCAGGAAAGAGACCATCTCTTTTATAATATCTTCATGTTATCTCCTGATGTTTGACACTTGTTGTAAAAGGTCTGAAGAGCGAGTTTTATCCTCTGCAGGGGCAAGACATTTAGGCTATGTTTGATTTTGCGCTGTAAGAGAAAGCGAAAGTAAAAATCACTGGCGTGTGAAACGCGCTATCAACTTGACGCGCCTTATAAAGTCTAATAACAAACGCAAACTGTGTTAAATAGAAATTGACGTGCAAGCAAAAAGGTTTAAGTGATCAAAGAATGCTCCCTTTACAATCTCTAGAACTGTCAATCAAACAGCGCAAGTTTATCAGTTCTGGACTCGTGCAAAACCTGTGCCGTTTTATTCAATAAATCTCTTAGTTACATCGCGTTTGCACTGTTAGTTATGATGAAACTATTCGTTAGTGTGAAGAAATTGAGTTGCAATGACGAGATCACTGCTTTCATGCGCTCAACAACATGTCTGTGATCGGCTACAATGCACTTCAACCTTTCATGCCATGATCTAAATATAATGCCATAGATCTAAATGCAATGCTATAATCAACACTTTTCACGATTAGTTAATCTTGAGAGCTGTAATAGCAAAAAAGGTTTTCGAGAGAGTAATACTTAGCTATTTCATAGGCAAAGACGTTAACCCCTTAAAACAGAGCGTTCAAATCAGAGGGCTAAAATCAGGGTAGGATATTGCCATATTTCTAAATTATGTCAATTTTTGATGTAAAAAGCATACTAACATTACAAGTGCACCACAGGAATCATTATAAAACAATAAAACCAGGCAGTTCATGACCCCTTTAAGATTATTGATTTTCATGACTTTTCCACTGTTTCTTTATTACTGGATTTTTTAAATTGAGTATCTAATGAAATATATGAAAGCTGGCAACTGCCACAACTAAACACCATTTTTTTATTTATTATATACATTATCCAGCCGTTTAAAATGTCCCTCAGTTTGCATCACCGCAGGAACGCAGACAAGTGTTTGCATACACTATTACATTTTTTTTTTTTTAAACAAATACTTTTATTCACCAAAGATGCATTAAATTGATCAAAAGTGACAATATAGAAATGTATAAATTTCTATTTCAAATAAATGCTGTTCTTTTGAACTTTCTATTCATCAAAGAATCCTGGAAAAAATTTTATCATGGTTTCCAGAAAAATATTAAGCAGCACAACCGTTTTTATCATTGACAATAATCCTAAATGTTTCTTGAGCAGCAAATCAGCATATTAGAATGATTTCTGAAGGATCATGTGACACTGAAGACTGGAGTAATGATGCTGAAAATTGCCATCACAGGAATAAATTACATTTTAAAATATATTAATATAATTATAATATAAATATAAATAATAGTTATTTTACTTAATGCTACTGTTTTTACTCTTTTAATCAAATAAATGCAGCCTTACTGGCTTACTTCTAGTTCTCTTTGCATATTAAACTGGGCAAGGAAAAACTACTTTACACGCTTCACCTCCAAGGAACTCTTTTAAAGGACATCCATTAATTTCTCCTTAAATCAGTGCGGTACATGTTGACAAGAGACCTCTAAGCCTACTCAAGTTTCCTCAACATATAAATCTTGAGAGTTAGCCTGTAACCAAAACAAAATTAACATCATTAAAAGGTCGTGCCGGTATGGGATAACGGAGGAGCCTGAGGGTGTTAGCAAGGATCGCATAAAGAGTACGACTCAAGCAGGTGGCTAATGACAGACCCCGCCACCTTCTCACAATGATCTATTACACAGGCTGATGGGACAGCATGCTGCGCTCTACAAACAGGTTTATAACGAGCAATAGCAGGAGATGATGAAATTTCCCCAACACATCAAACTTAATGATCAAGCAATTTTCTGAGTAATAGCCAAGGGCCTGGAGCAATGCATTTATTAAGTAGTTAACTGACAAAGACCGAAAAGGACAACAAAGACATCTTAACTACTGATTCGTCTCTGGATAGTCCTTCCATTAAAAGTCCGTTCTTACTGGAAGCTGCTTTGTTGTATCAAAAAAATGACCTCCGTCATGTTAATAGAAATGCTGGAAACTCACTTTCAGCCACTTTGTTTTTGTATATAGAAAAAAGCAGTATCAATTTAGGGATGCAAAATAAATGCCATACTGTCATTGGTCAATATTAAACATTTTTACATTTATTGGT
The DNA here is from genome assembly GCA_037101425.1 of Elopichthys bambusa. Lineage (NCBI taxonomy): Eukaryota > Metazoa > Chordata > Actinopteri > Cypriniformes > Xenocyprididae > Elopichthys > Elopichthys bambusa. The sequence continues at coordinate 18,386,591 of CM074446.1, forward strand.
AATAAGACTATATTGTATATTTAATTGTTTGTGCTCATTTCCTCTATTTTTATGTTATATAAACTTTAATGTTAACCTAGAAAAAAACGAGGGCTATTCAAGAGTTTGTGCGGAGTGTGAAAGCTAATTAGTGGCGGTACCGCGCTTACTGCATGACAGCTAATATGGAGGCGCCGATGCGATCACTTGCACTTAAAATACTTATAGATAAGAGTAATACATCTTTTGAATCTGTAAAGAGTCTACTTTTATTTGTGTACACTCACAATAACAACAAAAAGTTGTGCTTTTGTGAAATAATGAAAGCAAACAGGGTGCGCTTTCTGCAGTCTATTTCTGTGAACTTAAGCGTGCCAAAAAAAAAAAAAGAACTGAAATCAAATGGAAAATATTCTCAGGTTATGTAATTTGTATGAAACATCATATCAGTTGCCAGAACACATGCAGCCCAACCTGCAGCAGAATCAAATGAGACAGCGACTCAAGAGCAGACTACCTGTGGGAAGATGTGCGATAAGCTGTTTTTGCAATTTATATATATATATATATATATATATATATATATATATATATATATATATATATATATATATATATATATATATATATATATATATATATATATATATATATATATATATATATATATATATATATATGCAGGCATTTTTTTTTTTTTGCCTTTTCTGTATATGAAAAGCTAATGACTTGGCGTTTGCGAGCGAGTTTAGCCATCTTCAGTCATGTCATCAAAAAAATCGTATAAATAATTACAATGCCTAGTAATCTGTTGAGTTACAGATAGCAGTCAGCAAATTGTGTTTTTTTCCCCCTGTCAAAACATGACAAATTAGCAGAGCTTCCCGAGCTTCAGACACAGAAGACAAACCCACTGGCCAAAGGTTGCAGCCCAGAAACATCAAAAGCACAGCATTATAACAAAAAAATAAATAAAATAAAATAAAATACAGGCAGAGGACAATGTCTCTGTAGACACAAACAGCATTACACACTTTTAGTGGAATATAATTATCAGTTTATCTGTATCGGCCAGGATTATAATATTGGCGAGTTGATAAATGATCTGTTGTACCAAATCTGTGTAAATTATATGTAACACTTTATTTTTCAGTGTCCTTATTACATATCTTACATGTATTAGACAATACAGTAAACTACGCATAATTACATGCAACTAACCCTAAATCAAACCCTAACTGTACATTAAGTACGTCGTTAATTAATATTACTCAGTCCATAATTGTAATTACACTGTAACAAGGCTACCTTAAAATTAAGCGCAACCAAATTATTCTTGTTAGATGAACAAAAGTATGAACATCCCACAAGTCTCTAGGGGGCTACAGCTGCACTCGTGGAAGACTGTAAGAGAAGCGCTGCACAGGTGTTACAGTTTGCACTTTATTTAAGTATTTAGGCAACTAATTAGACACACAAAAACCTGATATTTTCTAAGCATTTTCATTGCTAAATGACGGCTGTAAAGCATGTAACTAACAGAAACAATACCATCAGTTACCGAATTCAATCCATCTTCATTCAAATGGGTTTAGGAGGGCTTACATATTCTACAGAGGAATAAAAGCAGAGATAAGCAGGGCTGCCTTCTCTCTCAGAGGCATCTGTGGCATAAAACATCAAACAGCAGCTGAAAATAAAGCACTCTGTTCCCTTCCAGAGTACAGAGCGGCCACCCAGTAGATATGAGAGAATTATGAGTGAGGAGATGGGATTCTGTGACAGTAATGACTTAGCAAGGTATATGCCTGCCTGCGGATGTCGGACGAGTCTACCTGGCCAACCAGAGTGGCCGATCACCCAAAGGTTCTGCCTGCATCACTGTTATCAGCCTGCTCAGCTTGCCTCCACTATGGATATGAACATCTAATCCTGCTTTCTTCGGCTCGTTTGAATGGAGAAAGTAGTGAATAATGGCTATTAGTCTCCACAAGCAATCACAGAAGACACAGCTGCGACAGTAATTCCCACACGAGTCTTCCCACGCAAACACACATTCATGCACTGTTCATTTTTCAGTGTTTTGTTTTAGCTAATTTTTGTGTTTTGAAGAAAACAATACATATGTAATAATAGAATACAAAGTCTTTGTGAAAACCAGAGATTCTGAAATATTATTTATAATTTAAAAAAAAAAAAAAAACACTTCATGAATTTTTCATGCTTTAGAGACAACTTTACAGGGAGTGTGTGCTAATAGCTAGGGACAGTCTTCATTTTTGAAAATTCAGTGGCACATAATAAATATTGAAATTATATTTAAAATTATATGGTAACACTTTACAACAAGATTTCATTTGTTAATATTAGTTAACTACATTAGGAAACATGAACTAACAGTGAAAAATACTTCTAAAGCAATCTTAGTTCATGTTAGCAATTACAAATACTTTATTAAATTAGGTTTTGTGTGTTAATATTATTTAATAGACCTAAGCTAACATGAACTAACTTTTTACAATAAGTTTCCATTAACAAATGGAAACTAACTAACATTAACTAACAATGTTAATGGAAACTTATTGTAAAAAGTTATGAATTGGAATCAGTTGTGCTTTTTTCCCCTAAGTTGAATACAGAAGGCGTAGGACATAAGCATTTTGAACTGCGAGAGGCATTACACTTTCTTCGTAATTTCAATATGCAAGGCGGTCTTGTATAACTTGTAAAATATGGATATTTTTCTTACACAAACGCATCGCTTCGCTTCAGTAGGGAGTACGTTTACAATGGATAGATGCCCTTTCTTGAGCTTCAAACTCATTGGCCTGGTTCACTGCCATTATAAAGCTTGGATGCGTCTGGATATTTATTAATATAACTCCGATTGTGTTCATCAGAAAGAAGAAAGTCATATACACCTAGGATGGCTTGAGGGTAAGTAAATCTTGGGATAATTTTCATTTTAAAGTGAACATATCCTTTAATAACAACTTTTTTTGTTCTCAAATTTTTCACAACAGCATGTTTCAATTAAAATCATTTAGGGGGCTTTCACACTGGGCTCGTTTGCCGCAGTCCAAGCCCAGGCACGATTGTTCCCGGTGCCTCCCGCAGCGTAGGTCTGGTTTCACACTTGAATTGATTCTATCGAACCCTGGTGCGTTTGCGTTCATCTTACGTCATCACAGACGTGCCAATACATGATCGAAAACAAATAAATTGTGTTTTTTTTATTAATTTGGTGCTATTATGTGCAGCAGAGTAAATGACACTTAGGTTTCCTGTATGTGCGTCGCATGTAGATGGTTTTCCGCTGCTTGCAAACTCTGATTGTACTCGCAAAGCACGAACACACTGCAGGCTCACTCCTGCTTGAATCCAAGGTAAATAATCAACACTATCTCTTACATGTGTTTTATTTAAGTAAATATATTATAAATCAGCTAAAATGCATGCACAGGTTACTTTACTTCCTGAACAAGTGTGCACCTGAGTCCGTGTTGCTGTCATATTCATGTGAACCACGGCACAGTCTGAGTGCAACCGAGCTCAGACCACCTCCTTCAGGTAGTCTCGGGTTTGGTACCCCGGTGCGCAACCGGGTTCGCATGACAGCTTTCACATTAGCGATTTTTCATGCGAACCGTGCCCCGTTTCAAACTAAAATGTCAGTGTGAAAGCCCCTTGAATCATGATGCTTCTTTTGAGCTTATCTTCATTATTTCTGACAAAATCAACAACCTAATTTTGAGTCAGTTATTTTGTTATTGAGATAAACATTACAATTTCCCAAATAATAGATTTTAGATTTAGATGTCAAAACAATAAAGAGAAGGTAGTTTTCCCCTAGTAACATAGTAGCACTGCAAGCGAAGGCTGCTGCGTGAGTGTACAGTATTTGCAAATACAAGCTGTATATATGTATGAGGGTGCGTGCATATGAAAGCGATTAGTCTATTCTTTTCAAGCTGACAAACCATGAAATAGAAGCAGCCCAATCTCATTTCCTTTGCATAATAGAGTTCGGGCAATGTTGAAACCTGTAAGATAAATGATCTACTGCTGTGTTGAAAGATCCTAGAGGCATGAGAGCTCCACTGTCTCCAACTCTGGTGAGGTCCCTCATTTCTGAACAGGCCAAACGCTGCACGTTCTTTACATTACCTAAACATACAGTGTTATTGACAAGCTTTCTTGCTGTGCCTAGGATAGAGGCCAATAATTAGAAGACCACAGCTGACAGCCACCCAAAACAAAACCATCTCATAAATTAATTAGAGCTGTCAAAATTAAAGTGTTTTATATATGTATACATGTATATATGTATACACATATACATATACATACATATATATATATATATATATATATATATATATATATATATATATATATATATATATATATATATATATATATATATGCCTCTAGGATCTTTCTGCAAGGCAGTCAAAAATCTAAGTAGAAAAAGTAGAAAAAACCTTAGCGTTAAGCCCTGATATATTAAAGGCACAGCTAACAAAAAAAAAAAAAAAAACACAATTGAGGGAAAATCAGTATCAGTATTGGTATCAGTGATACTGGCCTTCATTCATTGTGCTTAGTAAAAAGATGCCATTAAACAAATATTTAAAATATACCGTCTTCATGTTGTTACTAAGTATTACAGTATAAAAATATTATTATACTATACTTATAAATTAAAAACATAATCGCGATTAATTATAGAAAAATGTGTGATTAATTCGTTTTTTTAAGCAATTGACAGCACTAAAATTAATATAAATATAATATTTTTATAAACACACACACACAATATATATATATATATACACACACACAAACACACATATATATACATATATATAGATTGACTCTTCTTGGTAAACATTTATTTTGACAAATATATGCCATTTTAATTGGTTGTTAAAAAAAATTGCCACACACAAAAAAAGTTCTAATCTGCAACCTCTTGCACTGAAATCAAAACCACATAGACCACAACATGTCATTATTTGAATGGTGGCTGACTGGCCTATAATGAATTTCTAGACTCATGGAGCTTTAATTGAACCCAGGAAATGACCGATGGGTGGTTTTATAAGCAGGAGGGTAAAATCTCCAGAGTTGTTGATATTTTGGAGCCGTGTAAGAATAGTTCGTCTTTGCCTGGAGCCTCAAGGCCCGAGGCAACTGTCAAGTCAACTCAAACTGTGAGTCTGTACACTGACATGACAGCACCTCTAGAGCGCTGAAGGCTCACTACGCTCAGACGACACGCGTTTGTGGAAAAGTACGGAGGTAGAGTCTGCTAATGTGCACAGAAAGTAAAATATCCGTTTAGTGCCCGTCTGTTTGCTGGGTCAATATTGGCTTGTTAAAACGTGTTTCAGTTGGAGTTATACAGATAAGGAAATGAACTGTAGATAATGGTTACATTTAAAGAGGTTGCTCACCCAAAAAAATGAAAATTCTGTGTCTTACACACAAGCACCAGCGTTTTCAGCTTATGTTGCCTTCACGTGCTATCAGAATTATCTTAAATATGAGTTTCCTAGTTAAAAATTGGACATCAATGTCTTCTCAAGGTGTATTTACCACTGGGAAGCTCGGCGGTAATTTTGATAGCCATGTTTCTGAGTTAAAGGGTAAGTTCACCCAAAAGTGAAATTTCTGTCATTAATTACTCACCCTCATGTCGTTCCACACCTGTAAGACCTTTGTTGATCTTCATCGAAAGCAACAGAATTACCACATAAAATGTCCAGAAAAGTAGTAAAAACATAGTTAAAATAGTCAACGTGACTACAGTGGTTCAACCTTAATGTTATGAAGCGACGAGAATACTTTTTGTGCACAAAAAAAAAAAAACAAAACAAAACAAAAAAAACTTTATTTAACAATTTTTCTTCTTCTTTGTCAGTCTGTTACGCAGTTGGCGTAGTGCCGCGCTTCCGTGTTTACGGAATTATTGACCGGCTCCTGTGTCAGCATCACACGCATGCCTCATGCTGCTCAGGCCAATACTGCCGTCAATACGTCAATGAATTTGTTAAATAAAAGTCATTATTTCTGTTTTGTTTTTGTGTACAAAAAGTATTTTTGTTGCTTTTGTTGCTTTGTTGTTTGGAACAACATGAGGGTGAGTAACTAATGACAGAAATTAATTTTTTGGGGGTAAACTAACCCTTTAAGCGTGCCATGGCGGCAGAGAGAACGATTGCTGCTGTGACTGGTATTGTTTATTTAATGACACCATGTCTTGTCATTAAAGTAGTGCATATTTACATATGAAAATTCATTTAAAGCATATTGTATGTTTTATACAAAGCGAAAATAGCCTGTATTTGACCAAAATTCCAGAACTGTCAGCAAGCTGACTATCTAGATAGCATGGTGAATGTTTATATGGTTGTCAATGAATGGGCCACTAAATATAATTTTGGCATTAATAAGATTTTCCCAATAAATAGGCAAGAATAAAGCTGGTGATTCTCCCAATAAATGGGAAAGAATAAACCTGGTGTTTAACACATATTTGGGAACAATGTGGGCCATTTAAGCTTTATTTTCACCTTAACATAATTTCTAACTTTTTTGTGGACATATGATTACAGCATTTCACTGGCTTTGTAATGAGATCCATTTGTAAACCTGTTCTTACAGAAACAACAGTCTTATACCAAAATAAAATCTTGCAAGTGAAGAAATCAAGAGTATTGTAATTTTTACTACTGTAAAAATAATAAAATAATATATTAATTCTAGAATACTGATTTTTTTTTAGTGCAGTTTAATTACAAAAGCAATATATTACTGTCTTAAGGATGATAACAATAATAATAATAAAAACAAGTGTGAATGTGATGTGTATTAAGACACTACCAGAACTAAAAAGTCCAATAAATGCAAATACTTTTTACTATCTTCATTTGATCACTGAAAAGGGGTTGGAGGACTTAACTGTGCTTCCAAAGTGCACCAGATTAATGCATTTAACTTTAAAATATACAAAATCTCTTCCGGGGTCAAGCCCCCCATATAGTCCCACAAAATTCTGTGGGGAAAAACTGCAATGGGATCCAAAATTGGAAAATTGCGCGTGAACTCTGTCTTCAAACTAAGCATTGTCTTTGCTTGCTCTCTCTCCCTCGCACATGTTAATCTAAAAAATGTCCTAATAACAGCTGCGATTCGACAGCAACGCGTCCACGACCGCTAAAGTCCGATTCGCGACCTAATGACTCATTTGAACAGATTCATTTTAATGATCTGTCCAACACCAACACTGAACTCATGAGACATCACTGTCTAAATTGGTGTATAACAAATAATTTACTCAGAACACCTCTGAAATGAGAAGGTAAGTGTGCTTACCCCATTTAGCAAGAGTGGTTAGTAAGACTTAGCCTTAATAATCCACAGTATTTTCAGGTTATTTATATGACAGTGCGTAGTAAATTAGGCCTACCTATAAAATTAGTTAGTTTAGACTGGAGTGAGGTGAAACCAGAACAAAGCTAGGTGCATTCAATTGTATATGGTAGAAAATGAGACTATTAGTTAAATTAACTTTTTAATGCTACTTTTTAATACTGATTATGCCTATAAATTATTATTATTATTATATATACCAAAATAATTTTCAGGTCTAGCAAAGAAGCATCTTCTCTTACAAAGCTATGAAATCACAGTTTTTTTTTTGCAAAGAGGGCAAGACAGAATTACAGTGAGAGTGGCGGGTCATTTATTGTCAGTGTTGGGCTCGCAGATCACGTAGGTAGGGTACTTTTTACTGTTTGTGTCGATGACCATGTCTGTCAGCCACCACCGAAGACCATTTTTGACCCAGGAAAAACCCTGCATAAGGGTCCGTAAATGATGAACGAGTTTTAATTTTTGGGTGAACTATCCCTTTAATGCGACAACAGAATTATGCTGCTGCCAAAGAAAGAAACCAAAATTAAACGCTTCAGTGCTGTTCACGATCTCAAAAGACCCCCTACAAAATAAGCTGCAGTACTGATGAAACGCTATGCCTCAGGTTTTACATCCGTATTGCTCTGTCGCCAATTAAAACTCACCCCTGAGATGGGGAAAACATTTCTATGCCTGACACGTTTGGGATGAAATGTGAAATGCATTAAATGAATATATTATCGGCATTCCCAGTTCGTTCCGTTTTCCATCGTTCGATAATATTTGTTTGCCGTTCCCTCTCTGGACGGGTTCACTGAGTGAAACGGAGCTGGGTTTTAACTCGGTTTGATAAGTTAATAACAAACATGTAAACTTTATTTGGATTCCCTGTCACACATACCTAGCAGCTGCGTTTGGTGTTTGGTGAGCCCATGATTTGCCTCGTTCCAGCGGTCTTTGACTCCAATTTCCCGTGGCACGCACGTAAATACATACACAAACACACAAGCGAGTATGCTCGGCGGGGAGCTCTCATACATTTGAACAGCATGCTAATGGTCTGTCATCTCCACAACTTAAATATTTAAACTGGATCTACTGAGCCTGTGGAGCCTGCAAGGCGATATGACATGAGAGTAGGCCGCTCATCAGCCTTGGTGTTTAGACTACACAGACTTCCATAAATACAATAAACAAATCAATGAATAAATAAGTGCATGTTAGGGTTGGGCAGTATGACGGCGTAAACAGCGCGATGCTAGAAATATCCACATGGATTATCAATGTGCAGGACTGCATTACACTATTTACATGCTATTTGAAAGCAACGAAGAAACATGGAATATAGAAATACAGAATAGGATGTGTCTCAAATAAGTAAAAAAATCTGTTATTATGAGATGCTTGCACAATGCAAAGCAGATTACACAAAAATTATACATTATGCATTTAAACATTTATTACTTAATGTATTACGGCATTACACACTGATTATCTAGAATTTGAAATGTAATTTAAACATACAGTATAAATCAGGGTTATTATTATTAACTAAAACTAAATCTATTAAAAATAATTCTGTTAATTGGAATAATATAATATAAAAATTTAAACTAAACAAAAATTAGAAATGTTGCCTTGGCAATAAACTGAAATAAGTAAGTTGAAGCACTAAAATTATTAACTGGAAATAAATAAAAACTAATTGGAATAAAAATAAATTAAACCTGAATAGCTACTTCAAAATATTAACTATTAATATAAATATTAATATTTTGATATTTGATAGTTTAATATTAATATTTTAAATAAATATTAATATTAAACTATAATAAAAATAAAATAACTAAAATAACACTGCTATAAATAAACAATTAAAAATTAAAAGGAATTTATATTACATTTATTTATTTAATTAATTCATTCATTCATTCATTTTTTGTCATTGTATGTCAATAATAGGATTTCTAATAAATAAATAAAGCAGCATTCTCACTAGTAGTCTTAGACTTTTATACCCAATTTAATTTCTTGCAAAAATAAGTATATTGTGATTTATGCAGTTACCATGATATAAAATTATTCATACAGTGATATAAGATTACTGCCCACCCCTAGTACATATTCATCTTCATGCTAAGCGCTGCAAAGCAATAACATTCACCACCAGTATGATGACGACAGAGGTGCAAACTGTGCCGTAATCAATTCCATAAATGTAAATGTAATCAGGCCAGGAATGGACAACACCTAAGAGTTAAAGCTAGATAAAATGCTTGGATGATTTTATGCTACCGCCCCTATTTTAAAAATGCAGCATTTCATAGCCAGTGACAGCAATCAAAATTCCAATCAGGTTGATGGAAATGAAAATGATTTGTGGATCGTCCTTCACTTTGAATGTTTGAGGAAATCCCAAAAACACTTGTGTGATAATTTTCCTCTCTCTCCATCACCAAATGAACATCTCTCCCAGCTGATAAAGTCTTCATTCCATTTTCAGACTCCAATAATCCCAACAAGAAAGTATTCTCACAAACATCTGTCTGCATATAGTGAATTCCAATAGCCATTGCTGACGTCCTAGTTTCTAGTAGCATATAAATACATTTTTACCACATACTTAAAAACCTCAAAAGTGAATATTATGGATGTGCTGAACTACATATTTTCAAGCAGCTTGAGCATTTTTTAAAGGTTTGAGAGAATCGCAAGAGCAAAGGCAGCCAAAGACTTCCATCTGTTAAGTACAAACACCGACAATTAAAAACTGTGCAGAATGCAGAGATGTTCACAAGTCTTTTATCTGGAGGCCTAGTCATGTCTGAAGTATTTATCACTGAAGTCTGTGTCAAGTCTGGAGTCTTTTGTCATGAGTCTCAAGTCATTAAAAAAAAAAAAAAAAAAAAAACATAAATCCTATTTTTTTTAAAAACCTAGTTGTATTATATAAACAAAATAATATGATCTTTCTGTCATCTGTTTTGTTTATGTAAGTGATGATGTGCATCCAGCTTTTTACTTTATAATTCATTACAATGTACAAAACAATCGTCCTGGCAACACGAGTAGTCATTTTCAATACAGTCGCTAAGTGGGCGCCAGCAACGGTATATCAAATATCAAACCTTGGAATGTTTAAGTTTTTGTTGTCATCGTTCCGGTGTCTTAAATTGTTTTTCCAAATTTTGCATCTAGTTGATCTAACATGTTGATAAACCCAAATGAAAGAACATATGGCATATGGCACGGTGGCTCCCATCATGTTTCATGGGACTCTTATGACATTTCGGAGTTTACACGTAATACATTGATGTACGCAATCAAATTCCATGACAAGGGTCATGGATCTACCACGACACGTAATGATATATCTGACACAGATATTATAAAACCATCCAAATATGATAAATAAAGAATTAGTTAAGGATAAAAGTCTTAAGTTGTTTTTAAAATTGTGTCGAGTCAAGTCTAAAGTCATTTCAGGTCGAGTCTGAGTCAATATCTCAAGTGCCCATCTCTGCTGTAGGATATTCAACAATTGAATAGCCTTCTGTAATAAAAGGTTATTGATATTTAGTTTATCACAGTCTCCACAAAAAGTGGTGCTATGGATTATGCAAACTAATGGGAACACTGCTCACAGTTGGCTATTTGAAGTCAGACAGTAACTGTCTTAAAATTTATTGTTGAAGGAAATTAATCTTACAACAGCGCTGCTCTGATGAGTATAGAAGCTGTGCTTTAATGGTGGGGAATTTAGAGAATTCTCAGACAGGGTTTTACCATGCTGACAAGCCACTGTTAGCACAATGAAGCACAGCATGCTAAAGCCATCAAGCAGGATAAATTCCTTTGAGAAATGTAGTCCCTAAATTAACCCTCCTTAACGATCCACCTCTTGAACAAAAATTAGATAAACTAATTGCCCAGACCCAATCCAACATAAAAAATAAAAACTAACAAATAATAAATAACAGTCATTTCTGTCAAGGCATTTAACCGCATGAACATGAATATCCAATCAGCACAGGAAACTCAGGCTATTGAACAGCAAATGAACACAAAAAGATGGTAATCTGGAAAAAGCATTGGACGGCAGTAGCCAAAACAAACCGTAAAAAGTTCTTGCAGTGCACAAACTGCACATATATAAATACACACACACACACACACACACACACACACACACACACACACACACACACACAGTGGTGGTCAGAAATATTGGCACCCTTGGTAAATATGATTAAAGATGACTAAAAATAAATCTGCATTGTTTATCCTTTTGATCTTTGATTCATAAATTAGCAAAAATCTAACCTTTCATTGAAGGAAAATAATTGAAAGTGGGGAGAGAAAAAAAAAAAAAACATTATGAAATAAATGTTTTTCTCCAAAACACGTTGGCCACAATTTTTGGAACCCCTTAAAATTTTTTATGAGTAAAATATCTCTGAAGTATATTCCCATTCATATTTACATTTTTTTGGTACACCAGGGTGATCATGAACATGAAATTGTCCAGTCATGACTTCCTGCTCCACAGGAGTATAAACATGAGGAAACACAAAGGCCAAGGTCCCTTAATCATTCAACACAATGAGTAAAACCAAAGAATATAGTTCTGATGTGCAGCAAAAGATTGTTAAGCTTCACAAAATAGAAATTGGCTGTAAGAAAATAGCTAAAAATCCCCATTTCCACTACCAGGGCAATAATTAAGAAGTTCCAATCAACTAAAGATGTTACAAATCTGCCTGGAAGAGGATGCATGTCTAAATCTTCCTAATGTGTGGTAAGTAGGAAAGTTACAGTGGCCAAAGACTCTCCAAGGATCAAAGCTGGAGAATTGCAGAGATTAGTTGAGTCTTGAGTCTCAGAATGCCTAGAAAAAAATGAACAAACAGCACCTACATCCCCACAAGTTGTTCGGGAGGGTTTCAAGAAAAATCCTCTGCTCTCATCCAGAAACAATCTCCAGCATATTCAGTTGTCAGACAAGACTGGAACTTCAAACAGGACCAGCTTCTATGGTCAGATGAAACTAAAACAAAAGCTTTTTGGCAGCAAATCCACCAGATGGGTTTGGTGCACACATGGATAAAAAGTATCCCATGCCCACTGTTAAATATACTGCTGGATCTTTAACGATGTGGGCCTATTTTTCTACTGGAGGTCCTGGACATGGACATCGTGATAATACCAACAGATAAAAAAAATCAAAACCTGACCGCTTGTGCTAGAAATCCAGTAATGGGCCATGGTTGGATCTCCCATCAGGATAATGATCCAAAACAAACATCAAAACCAACACAAAAATGTGTCACTAAGCACAAAATGAAGCTTCTGCCATGGCTATACCAGTCGCCTGACCTGAACCCTAAAGAAAATGAGTGGAGTGAACTGAAGAGAAGAAGCACCAACATGGAGCTGGGAATCTGAAGGATCAGTAGAGATTCTGCATGAAGGAATGGTCTCTGATCTCTTGTCAGGTGTTCTCCAAACTCATCAGGCATTTTAGAAGAAGACTCAGAGCTGTTATCTTGGCAAAAGGAGGTTGCAAAAAGATTTGAATAAAAGGGTGCCAATAATTGTGGCCAACGTATTTTGGAGAAAATCATTTATTTCATAACGTGAATTTCCCTCCACTTTCAATTCTTTTCCTTCAATGAAAGGATATATTTTTGCT